>JAULJZ010114752.1:0-11417 GCA_032270985.1 Heliamphora pulchella
TAGGTATGTAATATTTTTTTAATATAATTTCTACTAGTACATTTGTATTTATTTGATAATTATTTCTCAATATATGATATGTTATTATAATTATTTAGATTATATACAAAGTATCTTTAATACTTCATCTTCATAGCTTTTAAAAAAATTAAATGGCATTTAAGTTGAATTTATGACACAAATTACTTTAGAAAAATAATTAAAGTTATTTAGTAAAACTAGACTTACTAGTATAAAATTTAGGAAAAATATTAAATCATGTCTCAAAAGTAAACAAAATATGTCAAAAAATATTTTAAACTCTAATAAATATAGTTCTAGAAAAAAAAACATGCATATTAGTTTATTTTCGTTGATATGTGCAAAACCAAAAAAAATTCACTATTTCGGTAACCGCTACCGTTACGCTACGGCCGTTACACCCCGAAACCGCGTCATTGCTACCGTTACGGCGATCACTACTGCTATTTGAAACCATAGATGTACCACCAGGGCTCTCATCCCTTGAAACTCAAGGGAAGGTGTGTAAATTGAAGAAAGCTTTATATGGGCTCAAGCAATCTCTAAGAGCCTTGTTTGTAAGATTTTTCAAGGTTATGTTAAGATTTGGATACCGACAAAGTCATGCAAATGACACTATGTTTATCCTTGTTGTATACGTTGATGACATAGTTGTGACAGGAAATGATGCAGATGAGGTGTCTCGTCTCAAGATAAATCTAGCTAAAGAATTTGAGATGAAAGATCTGGGAGCGTTACAATACTTTCTTAGGATTGAGGTTGCTAGATCAGAGAATGGCATCTTTATTTCCCAGCGAAAGTACATTCTTGATCTCGAGGAAACTGGCATGTTAGGTTGTCGACCAACAGATTTCCCTATTGAGGCTAATCATCGTCTTAGTAGTGGTGACGGTGAACCAACTGATAAGAGCAAATTTCAGAGGCTTGTGAGAATATTAATATATCTATCTCATACTAGACCTGATATTGCATATGTTGTAGGGGCTGTTAGTTAGTTTATACATGATCCCCGTAGTGCGCATCTTGATGCCGTTTATCACATTTTGCGATATCTTAAGTTTGCTCCAAGAAAAGGACTTCTGTTTTCTAATCATGGTCACATGAAATTAGAAGCATTTACGGATGCGGATTGAGCTGGTTTAGTTGATGATTTGCGGTCTATATCGGGATATTGCACGTTTGTAGGAGGTAATTTGGTTATTTGGCGAAGCGAAAAGTAAACAGTGGTAGCCAGATCAAATGCAGAGGCTAAGTACAGGGCTATGGCACATGGTATTTGTGAACTTCTATGACTCCGAGTTCTATTGAAGGATCTAAGATTTGAGTGTGAAAAGCCTATGAAGTTATATTGCGATAATAAAGCTGCCATCAACATTGCTCATAACCCAGTACAACATGATAGAACGAAGCATATTGAGATTGACAAACACTTCATTAAGGAAAACCTATGCAAGGGTTTAATTTGTATACTATTTGTGAAGTCTGCAGATCAATTAACAGATATATTTACTAAAGGGCTTAGTAGTAAGGTGTTTCACCCCATTATATGCAAGTTGGGCATAAGGAATATCTATGCATCAACTTGAGTGGGAGTGTTAAGTTAGGGCTATTATTGTATTTTTGGTATACTTGTCTTATTATATAAATAATAGTGATAAGGGAGATAACCCTAATTTTTGGGTGCTCTCTCTTTTCACTGTCAGAATAACTCTTTCCTATTCTCTCTCAACTCTCTCTTATTGTTCTTCATTCATTCATCAATCTTAACAGAAACATAGCTCAACATACCCATGAATCAACACACGCATTCAACAAAATAATCATTTGATACATATCGCAATTTGCAAAGCATGGTATCGAAACATAAATAATGCCATTTTCGCATGTTTCCCTATCTTGCTTGCAAACCAAATTATGTAATCTTAAAATGTACCATGTTAGACTTCATGGCTTTATAACATAAGTTGCCAAACAATGGCATTCAACCCACAAAACACAACAAAATTCAAGCCGACACCTACTATGTTTTTGGCTTCGCATCAATATTTGAAATATTAAGCATGAGTACACATACCCGGCAGATACTTGTACAACCAAAACTAAGTTTTGTTTTAGTCAGTCACTTGGTCACTTTAACATACATGATTGTATGTAACAAGTTACGAAACCATTTTTTATTTTGGAAATCACTTTCAACTCGCCCATTTATACTTATAACAACAATTCCAAATCAAGCCAAGCCTTAAATTGGTTACGCCCAAAATGTTACTCTACACGACACTTGGTTTCTCCTATGGATTCTACTATCCAAAATTCCCCAATAGCGTTAATTGTTTATTCCTCCGTCTCGGGTTACTAGCCTGAAGGAAATGATTACCTATTACACGGTTACACAATCTTAAACCCGAGAAGCCAAATATCGTCACAATTTTGGCACTCTATGCTAGGGTCACTTCCAAGTAAAATGGAAACCTAAAAATTACACTCTTGATTTGAGCACCATTTGAAAATCAATCTTTTTACCCAAGATATACATAGACTTGGAAAAGAAGAGAAATTAGAAGATAAAAAGTGAGAGACTACTGTTGATGGTGAGAATGAAAAGTTAAGGTTCTCTACCACAACTCTGTATTTATACTTATAAGTTCCCTATTATTGAAATACCCTTTAAAAAAGGAAATAAACAAATAAAACCCAAACTCTCAACCTTCCCTGTACAAAAATGTTCATAATACCTATCTTGTTGAGGAAGGAATAAAACATGTTAGGCCTCTTTTTGTGTCAAACAAACAAGGTTTTTGGTTCATATGACTTGTTACTTTGTACAGATTTATTAAATCATCCGATGGCAAGGGAAAGTTGTTCGGCTTGGCTAAAAGGAGGACCTATATAATGCTTTTTTTAATTATCTTAATTGATTATTGTTATTATATCTGCTATCGAATGCTTTTGGAAGTGTTGAGCTTTACTCTGAGCAAAATGTAAGAGAAGCCATTCTCATAGTCTATACTAAAGCCAGAGTTATTGATTACTAAGCCCCCGTTGATATGACAGTGCAGATTTAGACTTTCAGTAACATCGTCTTCTCATTTGATCCACTTCTTACTAAAATAGTGTTCCCCGCTTGAAGCTATTTCATGACTTGGAGTTGAACCATTGAAGCTGAAAAACATGACCTTTGCACTTAAAACTTAAAGGCGTCGAACCAAATCTTGATTAATTAAGCTTGGTGTTAATTAATTTAACTGATCTACCTTTTGAATCACGATATGGAGTTATGGAAACTAGGGCGTTACAGTGTCCGTGAATCAATTTGATTCACTTGGTAGTTCAAGGAGAATCCTATATATTGTTGGATAGCTTCATATACATTGTTGGGTCCATTTCCTAACAGCTTAAGCTTTGGAGACAATAGGTAACTTAACATGGTATCAGAGCTCTGGTTCTACGAGGTCTTGGGTTTAAATCTCATGATGTGTTTTCCTGTTATATTTGTTATTGTGCACTCTATGTGTTGGTGCACATGTTCACTTTGTTTGTCTCTCCACGTGTGAGATAGGGTCGCGCGTAAGGGGTAGTGTTGGATAATTTGATGGGCCCATTTCTTAACAACTTAAGTTTTTGGGATAATTGGTAATTTAACACATATATATATATATATATATATATATATATATATATATTGCTTAACAAGGCAATTTTATAACAATAATTTTTTTTATAGATTTTGTAGTGCCTTTTGACACACGAATATATACGTATTTGTATATGGCCTTTTTGTTGATTGCTTCTTTTGTATACGGGTTGCATTTCCTTTATGCATCTTTTTATATAATGCTTTTTTACCTATCAAAAAAAAAATTATATGGTAAGAAATCAGCATAAACATGAAGATCTTGTTACTTGATATGTGCTTTGACTTAAGCTATAGAGTCCTATAAGTTTGGACATTTTTTTTCTGCTTCTTGTTCTTACTATTTAATTGGGATGCTACTACTTCTGCTGCCAATGATACTTGACAGGTTCCAGACAATATACTTGTTCTTTTCACAGTCTTTTTGTTTTCTATATTTTAGGAACTGGAAATTATTTTCTTAATGTTGCTTCAGTTTCTCAGTTTGAATTATCTATATGATTTCTAATTTGTTGTTGTCAACAGCCGAATGACTGTTGGGAAGATGATAGAGCTCCTTGGAAGTAAAGCCGGAGTTTCGAGTGGTAAGTTTCACTACGGCAGTGCATTTGGGGAGCCAAGTGGTCATGCGGACAGAGTTGAGGCTATAAGGTGCTTTTTTCCTCTTTTATGGACACTCTTCTAACCATTACCCAACTGTCAGATATTGACTAGTACTTCTTGTTAACAGTGAAACACTTGTGGAGCATGGCTTCAGTTACAATGGCAAGGACTTCATTTATTCAGGTTTCTTTCTTACCTCATAAAACCTATCATTTTTCTTATCAGCTGTTCAGCGTTATTCATGTCATTGTATAATTCCTCATTTAATATAAATAGTTAGAGGAGCTAACCTTAGGGATTAAGTTATCTCATTCTTCTAATATGTTTTCTTTAACATTAACATGGTACCAGAGCAATGATTCATGAGAAATTTAAAAAAAAAACAAACCCTAGCAACACGTCGCCAACAGACATCCAAACCATCATCCCCCACCATAGTCACTGACGTCATTAATCACAATCGCCGCCGTCGTCAACCCCAATCATAGTTGGCATCGATGGCGGCGACTATCAACACTATGTTACCTAGAACGTGGATCGTTCCGAAACGAGGAACGAAAACGAAAACGTGGTACGCTACACGTCCTAAATTGTGGTACGATAGGGGTTGGTTTCTATAGTTTACAATATTAGAATATACTTACTTCAAGCAAGAAGCAAACCATCAAGCATAATATAATTTTTTAATTTGTTCATGTGAAATGGATATCTCAAGTGAAGTGCACATCTTAGAACTAGTATATCCAATTTCCATTGTATTTTTGTCTTACTAAAACTTCACTTTGTCTAGATTTTATATTATTTCATTTTAAATTTTTTCTGTAATAAAAAAATATTTAAGAAATAAATAAAATAGGCATGAAGGATCGGTTTGGATTGCTAAATTCACTGTTTTGGAACGAAAATGTACTATGTTTCGGAACGAGCGTTCCAAAATGTAATTTGTGAGGAGGTGAGCATTTTTTGGTGACATAGTGTCATCAACCCTAGTCGCAGACCATTGTTGCAATGGCATCCATTGTTATCAACCCTAGTCGTGACCAACCCACGGTTGCCGCCATCACCAACACCAGTCATCAACGCTAGTTGCGAACCATCATGACGAATCCATCCATTGTCATCAACCCTAGTTGCGACGAAAATTAGTGACCAGAAACATAGTCGCCGCTATTGCCAACCATCTCCGGCGTCGCCATCCACATTCGTCGCTAACAACAGTCGCTGCCATCGCCAACAAAGATCTCATCTAGTCTGACAACACCATGATTAGTCACGACCAGATCCATTAACCCTAGTCGTGAACATATCTTCTATGAACAACTCTTTGTTTTATGATTCGAGTTTCTCTGTGACACTGAAATGAACAGCTCCTAGTCTTATGGTTCAAGTTCCTCTTTGTGGGTTGTGGTCTTTCGTTACTGGGTGAAAAAATTTGTTCCATGCTTGGTTGGTGGAGTTATGGGTTTTAAATCATATATTCCTTCGTTCACAATTCCATAGCTCACTTCTCGCAAGTTGAATGAGGTTTGATTATTTGTATTTGTCCAAAGCTATGAAAGTTCTCTTAACTGGTCAAAGTAAACAAAGCCACTTGACTGCATCTTATCCATCCGACGACAAGAGGAAGTCTCAATGGGACAAGAGGATGCTTAGATTTGTTAGACAGTTATGGAATTTTATCGAGTCACATATAGATGATATGTATACTCATCTTGACACTTGCAAGGAGATTTAGGAGTATACATTCAAATGTTATATTCTAGTAATCTTAATCATATTTATGGCATTTCAGTTGCAACAAGAAAATAGGTATATTGCAGATTAGTTTATGACACTCAAGAGGCTTCATAAAGAGTTAAATGTGGTTCCTCCCATCACAAATGATGATCGCAAAATGCAACCATAAGGAGAACAGATGGTTGCGATGAGATTTTTGGCTCAGTTGCGGCCGAAATTTGAGCCCGTTCACTCTTAGATTTTAGCAGGAGCTTAGCTCCCTTCTCTTGCTGAAGTATATTCTAGAATCTTGCACGCCACTTCTTCGGACAATTCTCAGGGAGGTGGTTCTTTTCCGAACAGTTTTGATCGTTCAGTTCTTGTTACACAACACTGAGGTGATCAATCTAATAGTTAGTTAGTTACAGTAATGGTAGAGGAAGTGGTGGTTCTCGAGGTGGTCGCATTGGTCGTTCTTGTGGTGGTCGAGATAAAGGTTCACCTCATTTGTGACTTACTCAATCATACTCGAGAGACATGTTGGGACATCCGACCAGGGTCATTCTTCTTCATCTTGTACTCGAGCTGTGGAAAATGATTATGGTTGTGTCCGAGTAGAGTATTCTAAGTTTCTTCAATATCAGGCATCTTCGCAAACATCTTATCAGTCACATCTCTAGCCTATAAAGGTGGTATTTCTGCTGCTTGTCTTTCCACTTATTCCACTTCTCAACAATAGGTCATCGACTCAGAAGCCACTGATCATATATCAGATATATCTCACATTTTTTTGCACTTTCAATCTTCATCGTCTTTACCTCGTGTTACGTAGAAAATGGCTCTACTGTCTCTATTAAAGGCATAGTCACTGTCAAGCCTACATCTTCTCTCTTTTTATCTTTAGTGTTCTATCTCCCTTGTTTTCCTTTTAATTTAATGTCTGTGAGCTAACTTACTAACCATTTTACTTGTTCTATTTATTTCTTTCCTAATTTTGTGGTTATTTAGGACTAAGTGACGAGGAAGACGATTGGTACAGGGCGTGAGTCAGATGGTCTCTATTACTTGGACATGATGACAAAGTATACTGTTTCCGCTCGTGTGTGCTCCGTTGTTGATTCTCCTCTACAGATTCATTGTCGTCTTAGTCATCCCTTTTTGGCAAATTTGAAGATTTTAGTTCCTAGCTTACGGTCCATATCAGTTTTAGATTATGAGTCATCTCAATGGGAAATCATCACTGTGTTCCTTTTGCTTCCCGAGTTAATAATCGCAAGTTGATTCCTTTTATGTTAGTGCATTTAGATGTTTGGGGTCCTATTCATACTTCTTCCAAATTAAGCTTTCGGTATTTTATTACTTTTGTCGATGACTATTCTAGGATTACCTTCCTTTATCTAATGAAAGTTGATTCTGTCTATTTTTTGTGCCTTTTGTGCTGAAATTGAAACAGTTTAATATGCATGTCCGTATCCTTTGCAGTGATAATGCCATAGAATATTTTTCTCATCACTTTACTTTGCAGTTTAATATGCATGTCGGTTTCCCTTTTCGCATTTTTGGATGTGTTTTCTTTGTTCATCAACTTGCTCAAGGGCATGATAAACTTGATCTTTGATCTCTTAAATGTATTTTCTTAGGATACTCTCATACTCAAAAAGATTATCGATGTTACAGCCCTACGTTACATTGATTATGTTAGGAGAAAGAAAATAATGGGAAGCCGTACCCTATTGGATAGGCGAGCACTCTTATTTATATTAAAATTAGAGAACACCATTACATCTATACACCCGTACACACCTGTTAATAACTATATAATAATAATAATAATAATAATAATAAGCTACCACTAACACCCCTCTCAAGCTGGAGCATATATATCAACCATGTCCAGTTTGTTACATAAATATAAGACACGCGGACCCGGTAAAGTTTTGATGAAAATAGCTGCCACCTGTTTCCCTGTAGGAATAGACCCAAATGTAACAACTCATTTATGATATTCCTCACGGACAAAATGGCAGTCAACCTCAATATGCTTCGTCCTCATGAAATGCTGGATTTGTGGCAATATAAATAGCCGAGGTATTATCAACCCAGAGTTTGGCAGATCATATAAGAAGGAACTGTAACTCCGTTAAAATTTGCTGAAGCCACATAATCTCAGCAGTCGCTAATGCCATAGCTCGGTATTCAGCCTCAGCGCTAGACCTGGATACCACAGTCTGCTTCTTGCTCTTCTAGGAAACTAAGTTCCCACCAACAAATACAGAGTAACCAGATGTGGATTTCCTATCAGATGTGGATCTCCTATCAAATGTGCATCTAACCCAATCAGCATTAGAGTATCCTTCTATTCCCACATGTCCATGATCAGAAAACTGGATTCCCGTATCCGGATTTTTGTGCAAGTATCGAAGAATGCGTAACACCGCTTGCCAATAGAAAACACGAAGATCAGTATCCTTCTATTCCCACATGTCCATGATCAGAAAACTGGATTCCCGTATCCGGATTTTTGTGCAAGTATCGAAGAATGCGTAACACCGCTTGCCAATAGAAAACACGAAGATCAGACAAAAATTGACTCACTACACTCACTGGAAAAGCAATATCTGGACAAGTCATCGTAGTAAAATAATTAAGCTGCCCCACTGTATGTCGATACTGCTCAGGATTTGAAAGAATTGCTCTTTTTTTCGGCTCTTGCTTGACATTAGACTTCGTAGGTGAGTCCACTCCTTTAGCACTTATATATCATGCTCGTTTCAGAATGTCAAGAACATACTTTCGCTGAGAAATAAACACCCATTTCTTATTCCTGGTTATTTCAATGCCCAGGAAATATTGAAGTTCATCAAGATCTTTCGTTTGAAACTTGGTCCCCAGGATCGATTTAAGCTCAGCAATCCCTTCACTGTCACTACCAGTAATAACAATGTCATCCACATATACGACGAGTAATATGCAACCCGCTGGGGTATGTCGAAAGAACACAGTATGATCCTTTGCTGACTGTCTAAGGCCAAACTCCTATACTACTGAGTTGAAACGGCCAAACCAGGCTCTGGGTGACTGCTTCAGATCATATAATGAACGCCTTAAACGACAAACATGATTAGAGAACCCCCCTGAGCATCAGAGCTGGGCGGTTGCTCCGTATAAACCTTTTCCTCCAAATTACCATGAAGAAAGACATTTTTCACATCTAGTTGATACAAAGGTCATTGATGTGATGCAGTCAGAGACAAGAACAAACGAACTAAGGCCATCTTTGCAGCAGGGGAGAAAGTATCAAAGTAATCATGGCCATATGTCTGAGCATAGCCCTTTGCCAGTAAACGGGCTTTCAATCGCTCAAGAGTGCCATCAGAATGAAGCTTGACAGCATATATCTACTTACACCCATTAGCTGTTTTCCTAGGAGGAAGACTCACCAGGTCACACGTATGATTAGCCTCAAGAGCATTCATCTCCTCAATCATAGCCTTGCACCAACCTGGATGAGAAAGAGCATCTACAACAAAACAAGGCAAAGTATGTTGATCAAGTGTAGTAATACCCTTCTGGATAGGCTGGTAAACCACGATATGATGTAGTATATAAGGGATGATCTCGACAACTACGATAAGACTTGCGTAAAGCAATAGGAGGATCACTTACCTGATCAGAGGCCAGATCCAGCTAAGAAAATATTGACTCGAGTAAAGGAGAGGTGGTGGGGTTTAGTGAAGACGATTCTAAGAATGATGAGATCACAGGTGCCTCTGGGACAGCAGGAGAAGATTCCTCAGGAATATCAACCAGAGAACTGGTAACTTGAGAAGGTGCCACTGGTAAATCAGTGGAGGAATGATACATCATAATACGATCTAAACCATCATCAACAGTAGAGAAAGGTGTAGTTGCCGAGCCATAGAACGAAGCAGACTCAACAAACACCACGTCTCGGGATACTATAAACAGTCGCAATTCTGGACTGTGACAGCAATATCCTTTTTGTGTCTTAGGATATCCCATAAAAGCACACTTTAGTACTCGAGCATCCAGCTTGGTCACATTCTGCCTGATATCTCTCACATAGCAAACACACCCAAAAATCTTGAGTGGTAATTGAAAAAAAATCTGTTAAGGAAGTAAAACTGACAAGGGTGTAGCACCATGTAGAACAGAGGGTGGCAATCTATTAATAAAATAATATGTCGTCAACACAGCTTCACCCCAAAAGATTTTGGGAACTTTCATCTGGAACATCAGGGCATGTGCAATTTCCAAGAGATGTCTATTCTTCCTCTCAGCCACTCCATTCTGCTGTGATGTGTCCGGACATGATGTCTAGTGAATAATCCCATGTGTATGTAGGTATGTACTCAACACTTCACTAATGTACTCACCCCCATTATCACTACGTAGGATCTGAATAGTTTTACCAAATTGAGTTTGGACTTCGTTACAAAAAGTAGTGAACACAGTAGATAATTCAGAATACTTCTTCATAAGATAGAGATAAGTAATTCGAGAATAGTCATCAACAAAAGTTACAAAATACCGAAATCTAAATAAAGATGTGATAGGACACGGACCCCAGATATCTGAATGGACTAAAGACAAATGACTCATTGTCCTATTATTATTCCTGGACACAGGACACACGCAGGCACTTAGCAAATCGACATGGCTCACATTCTAACCGTGTAACCTGACTTAAATTGGGGCATAGTTTCTTCAAACTTGGCAAGGAGGGATGGCCTAACCGACAATGTATATCCAAAATCCGAGACAATCGCCCGGAGCATGCAACATCCAAAGTCTCATCCATCACATATAGACCACTTGTCATCCGTCCTCTACTGATAGTATTCCTCGAAGCTAGATACTGAAAAACACAATAATCAGCGAAAAATGTTACTGAGCAGTTCAAATTCTTTGTAATACAACTCTCAGATAGCAGGTTAAACGGATTAGTAGGAGTATGTAAAACATCAGAGCGTGTAAGTGATGGAAATAAAGCAGTTACTCTCTGTCCTTTCACCTCAAGGTTTCTCCATTACCTACAATAACCCCACAGTGGCCAGGAGTCAACTGATAAGACAAAAAAGTATCTGTGAAGTGGATCATATGTGCAGATGCACCCGAGTCTATCACCCATGATCTGGGGGTGGCCATACATGCAGTTGGGTTACCTGCAACTGTGGCTGAGGGAGTAACGGGTGTTCCCAATCCTCATCTGGATGAACTGATCATATTCCTCCTGAGTTATATCTATAATTCTCCTCTCAGAAGAAGAGGAAGGAGCATCATAATCGGCTACTGCATTGACCACAGAGGATGTAGGACGCCCATGTAGCTTCCAACACGAGTTTTGTAAATGTCCTTGCTCTCCACAATAGTAGCAGGACCTGGTGTCACGTCCACCTCTACCTCTGCCTCTGCCTTGTCC
>JAULJZ010114763.1:0-32669 GCA_032270985.1 Heliamphora pulchella
ATATATGGTTATCGGAAGGCATGACCGGATGTGGTGGTCGCAGATGGTGACCGGAGGTATTAGTAGAGGGTGATAGCAAGATGTAGCGATAGTGGTCGAAAGTGGTGATTAGAGGTGTTAGTCAGATGCGATGGCTGGATATAGTGGCTAGAAATGGCGGTCGGAGTGGGTGATCGGAGGAATGGTTGGATGTGATAGTCAGAGGCGGTGGTCGAAGTTGGTGACTGGGATGGTAGCCGAAGGGAGTGGTCGGAGGTGGTAGAAAAAAAAAATATAAAATGAAAATTTATTTACAAAACAAGTAAAAACATATTTTTTCTGTTTACAAGAATTTAGTAAATTTTGAAAACTATTTATAGTTTTTTGAAAATAAAAATAATTACCAAATATGTTTTTGTTTACAATTTATAAGAAAATTAAAAATGAAAATAAAAAACAGAATACATAAACGTTACCGAACATGCTTATTATTTTTGTTTTTAAATAAGTTTGAATTGTTTTTAAAATTTATTAATTTATATATATATATATATATATTGTAAATAATTTCTCATTCCCTCATCCTTTCTCGACCATCTTTAATCATTCATACTTCTTATTATCATCACTAATAAGCACCCAAACCACCACCTCTACCCATCACCCGCGACCATCGACAACCACTACTTTCGACCACCACATCTAACTACTAGCCATCATCTCCATGTACTCTCACTTAAAACTTACACCACACGCCTGCCACATTCACCTACTACGTACCTCTACCCAACGAATCACCACGTCGATCCATTGACTCTAGCCGACACTTTCATCAGCCAAAGCCCTCACTAGCCGACACATTCACCCATTACCTTTTTCTTTTGGTCACCATGCATCTACTCAGTTTCAATTGCCATTTTGCCAACTTGCCACCTCTACTTACTCATCATCATTTTCAACTACAATCTTTGTCACCACCTGCGAATATTATTTCTGACGATTTTGCCAACTTTTATTCACCTCCTTCGGCCCTAATTTTTTTTTCTCTAGAAAAAAAATTTGGAGGAATTTTTTCAAGAAATTAAAGTGATAAATTTATCAGTTAAATTAAAGTAATAAATTTATCAATTAAAGTGATAAATTTATCACGACAATGGAGACGTTGGTGATGGAAAAGTGATAAATTTATCAATTAAAGTGATAAATTTCTCATAGCAATCATGACGTCAGAGATGGAGGAGTCAAGATTTGGAGGGAGGAGCAGTGGCTACGGAGAAGTCCATATCAGGAGGAGGAACGAGCGACAGTGATGAAGGAGTCTAGATCTACAAGGAGGAGTGGCAACGAAGGAGCAGTGATGGCAAGATCTTGAGTTGGTGACGGCAATGGAGGACAACGAGCAGCGACGACAAGATCTTGAGTTTGTGGCGGCGACAAAGGGCGACAGAGAGGCATTCTTATTGGTGTTCGTATTTGTGCGACGTTCATATTGGCAAAGGAGCGGTAATAGCGACAGAGGACAAAAAAGGAGAAGAAGTGGTCGATGGTCGAATGGAGGAAGAGAATGGGCGACGACGGCGGCGGCTAAGGATGGCAGAGAGAGAGAGAGAGAGAGAGAGTTGGTGCGGTTAGGGTTTCATCCTGGTCTTCTGTGAGATCCTAACCCATTTTGTTTGTCAGAGTTTTTTGACGCGTGTTTGTCGTTTTGTTTCAGCATGTTTATATACGTTTATGTGCATGTTAAGGTTTAGATATGCATGCAGGGTTGGTTCTCGAGGCCGTTTGGCGTTGTGCGATTTTAAAAAAAAAGAAGATATTTTCGTGGCCTATAAATATCTGGCGTTCGATATTTTCAAAATATATTTTTAAAACTTACAAGTTAAGTTTTTCCATTTTTTCTCTACTTTCTTTCTAACTTCTCGGGGGTCCAGAGCTCAATTTTCGACGATCCAACAGCTGATCCTTATTATTGGCACGGTGGGCTACGTGTAATCGTGCATATTTTTGCCCTCTTAAAATGCATGACAAAGCGATTTATGTTTCAATAAATCGAGTTTTGGGTTTAAAATCGTTTTTGATCGATTTCGGTTGGATGGAATCGGGATTTAAGAGTTCCTTTTGAGGTTTTGATGTTAAGCTTGGGCATGTGTTGGTCCGAGGGTGTTAGATGGGAGTATGGAGGCTTCATTTCGGGTTCGAGGGGCTGAAACAGTAGCTCGAAAACTGTTTCAACCATAGGTCAGTCGACTGAACTGGGTTATTCAGTCGACTGGATCGTAGGCTGAGGGGTTCAATCGACTGAACCTGGGAGATCAGTCGACTAAGTTGCTTCTGATTTGTTTTTCTATTTTTCAGTGTGTTTTCAGTCGACTAGCCGTGTGGGTTTAGTGGACTGAGTTGGTCCTGTCTGGGTTTTTGGTGGTTTTGGTAGGCCATTTCATGCGAGGTGTTAGTGTGCAATTATGTGCGTGGTGGTGTGTGTATCGTTGGGTGCAGGGCGTGTGGGCCGTTGTTTGTTTTAAAGATGGGGTTTTGGTGAGAACCGTTTTGTGGGAGGTTTGGTGTTGGCCTTTAGTTAGGTCGTGTTCAGTAAGTTGTTGGTTGTGTCGGGTGTTTGGCATGAGAAATATTTGAAATATTTTTGAAATAGTACATACGGTGTGGAATTTGAAATATTTTTCAGGTACCGGTCACGCGGGTTCATTCAGGGTTGCTGGTTGAGGCAGAAGATCCGTAGTTTTTCTTTTTTGTTCTTTTGAACTCTGTATGTTTACATGTTTTTCAGTATTGGAACCGTGTAATGTAAGTCTTGTTGGCGTTTATATTTAATGCATGTATATTTTAATTTGTAAGTACATATCGGGTTGGGTGTTTTATCTCGTTGTTTTTGGGTGTTTCACGTGACCCGAAATTTGGGACGTGACATCTTCCACTTTGAATTTGCTAGTCTTCTACATTCACATTGATTTGTAGGGTTTCATATTAATCATTAACCACTATACCGATAAAGTTGTCATATTAAAAAATTTTAAAATTCAAAGTTCTCATGCGAGTGTCTTATCTTCTATAATTATAAATTCAGTAAATGTATTAAGAAAGGAAATTAAAATCTCTTAAATAGGAACAAATTAGTCATAAAAAATTATCTTAATTTATGATATAACTAAAATTAATAAAATAATAGGATTAAAACTCTTATGAGGTCTAAAAAAAGACTAATTCTTAAATATATCTTTTTTTTTTCTCCAAACTCCTACAATACCTATCATACAAAAAAATACACAGTGTAATGCTAAATAAAATATAAAATAAGTCTAATAAAATATAAATTATGAGTTAAAATATGCCTTTTTACATGTAAATCGCTTATCACTCCTATCCTTATTGACACCAAAAATAATTTATCCTCTTTTTTATGTGAATTAATTTTGTGTTGTCATGTAAAATATTTTACGTTATTTTTATGAAAAGTCAAAAGGTCTAATGACTAAAGTGCCATTCTCATTTCAAGAATCATTGTGAAAAATCATCCATTTGAGATTTTACATACACATTTGTTTCCAGTATACATCCTAGTATAAGCATTTATGTATCATGTATAAATATTTTAATATTGTAACTAATTAGTGTATTTAACAATAGTTTGTGTATTTTTGCCTTTTTTTTTCCATTGGCTGGTCAAATAGACAATAAAGGTACACACAGTCCGAACTTGACCGATTTTTTAAAAGATCAAGAATTGAACTATTCATAACAGTTGTAGGTTTTTTAGAATCGTGTCCGAACCGTTCAAGTAACGAAACTAATCCGTGACAACGGATCAGACACGGTTTAGTTAACGGTTCCAACCAAAATTTCGCAAAATACACTCCAAAGAAAAATACATTCCCAACCAAAATAAATACATTTTGATGATCTAAACCGTCTATTTTATTGTTCTTAATTTATATATTATTAGTATAAAAAAATCAAATTAATTGGATATCCTTAACTACCAAAACAAATCACATTTGTAATAATAAAATAAATATCACAGTTTATTTTTATTAACACAAATGGAATTTGTTCAGGCAGTTAACGATATTTGATCAATATAATTTTTTACAGTAATAATATATAAACTAAGAACAATAAAATAAACGGCTCAGATCATCAATATATATATATATAAAATTTAATATCAAGTAAGACCGGTCAGGTTTGGTTCGGAACTGTGAAATTAAACTAGAACCGAGAACCGAACCGTTCAAAATGATTTTTAGAAATCTTAATCTGGAAACGAGCTGTGACAAATAAAAATCGGACAAGACCAAACAGATCAGACCGGATCGGATTAACGAATTTTTTGATTTTTTGTACATCTCTATTCAACAATAGGATGACTTCTTACGAGTAATTATTCTGTGCTTTTGGAGTATCACGTGGTACTGTCACTCAATATCGTTATGACGAATTTTACGATAAGTATAAAATAATTCATTTTTGTTGAATAATTAAGAAATGAGAAATGACCCACATAATATAAGTTGCGATTATTCATTTATTAAAAATATCATATAAAATTATCAACATGCTTGTCTAAGAATACCTAATAAGGAAGTATTTCGTGGTGTTATCTATACGTCACTTTCTAGTTCATTGTTGAAAAATGAAAATCTAAGTTTAGACAAATGGATGAAGCGTGTTGTCAATAGAACACTTAAAATTAATACTTAGCCAGTGTGTGGAATAGCCTTTTTTTTATATGTTTTTTTAATAAAAAATTATATATTAGTTCAAATAATGATACTTTTTAGATTTTTTTCATCACAAAAAACTAAAAAAGTAAAAATAATTGACCAAAATAAAAATAAAAATTCAAATAAAACGAAAAAAGCCACTTTAAGAAATTTTTGTGGCTTTTTTTTCGTTTTTTTCAACTTTCTTCAAAATGGCTATATTTTTTGATTTGATTTACTATGACGAATGGTGAAAGTAAAAAAAATAGCTCAAAAAAACAAAAAAATTCAAAAAAGACAAGAAAAGGCCACAAAAACAGCTACTAAAAAAGCTAAACCAAATAGAGCTTTAGTCATTATTAATTTGGAGTGTTCTATTGAGTTATCTAATTGATTAATCATTTCGTATTTCATGTTAGCAAATTAAATTTAGCTAGTTAAATATACTTGGTTAATATAATTATATCACATCATTAATTACATTACTAATCAAATCATGCGTTAAAGTTTTTTTATACTTTGATTATACACAACAATATTTTTTTGGGGTAATTACACAACAATATTTTTACATAGAAGGAACAGTTGAAATTTAACACAATTTTGGAAGATGGATCTACATATTGTTATTAAATATATATTAGAGAAATTTGAATTTTGAATTTGTCCAATATGAGAACTTTATCCTTATAGTGGTTAATAATTAATATGAAACCCTACAAATCAATGTGGAAAACCAACAAATTTAAAGTAGAAGATTATCATAAAACTCTAACAGCATCATCATCTCTCTCTCTCTCTCTCCGTGCCGCCCCAAGCCGCTATCGCCCTGGCCTCTCTCCTCCTCTATCCGACCATCGACCACTTCTTCTCCTCATTCGTCCTCTACTGCCGCCGTCGCTCCTTCGCCAATACGAACGCCGTACAAATATGAACACCAATAAGAACACAGCTCTGTTGTCCTCCATCGCCGCTATGAATTCAAGATCTTGTTGCGGCTGCTCCGTTATCCTCCGTTGCCGCCACCAACTCAAGATCTCGTCTCCGCCAGTCCTCCCTCCATATCTAAACTCATCCATCATTGCCGCTCCTTCCTCTAGATATAGACTTCTTCGCCGCTATCGCTCCTCCCTCTAGATCTTGACTCCTCCATCACTGACGTTGCGATTGCTGTAAGAAATTTATTATTTTAATTGATAAATTTACCACTCCTCCATCATCGGCGTCTCCATTATCGTGAAAAATTTATCATTTTAATTTAATTGATAAATTTATCACTTTAATTTTCTGGAGAAAATTTTTCAATTTTTTTTTTTCAGTTTAATGAAATAACAAATTTTTTCCAAAATTTAAAACTGATAATTTTATCAGTTTAATGGAATAAGAAATTTCTCTAGAATTTTAAACTAATAAATTTATAGTTTAATGGAATGTGAAGATCAGCATCGAAGAAAGTGGAGGAGATTGTCGAAGAAGGAGGCCGACGTCGTTGCCGAAGAAGATGAAGTTGGCGGCAACAACGGCGATGACGGCGATGAAGGATGAAGACGGCGATTGAGCAAGGGTTTTGATGGTTGCGGCACATGATTTTTTAGAAGATTTTGGGGTAGATTTTTAGGGTGGAATTTTTTATTCCTATTTAAGAAAGAATTTGGTCAATAAAATCTTTTAAAAATTTAATTTAAGCGTATTTTCGGTAAATGTTTATGTTGCGGGACTAAATTTATTAAAAAAAGTTAAACAAGACTAATCCTAAAATATCAACTGATAATAGGACCTATCTCATCGCACTCCTTAGTTTTCCATAGGAGCTTAAACCTTGCCTAGTGCAATATTGAACCTCTTCCTTTCAACCGATGGAGAGCTTGGGAGTGCTTCTCATAACTCCAACATGGAAGAAACCATGGAGGCGTTGAACACCAGATTGATCCTAACATCAAAAGAAGAAGAAGAAGAAGAAATCATCTTGGAGCAAAGGCATTTAGAAGCAAACATTACCAAAGGGAAATAATGTCTGATAAGAAAAATCCTCACGAGGAAATCTTTCAATGTAGAGGCGATGGTAAACACATTGAAAATGGTATGAAGAGTAACTTGCATAGCCCTAAAAGAAAATCCATTCTTGTTTTAGTTTAATCATCCAGTGGATAAACAAAAAGTGATATCAAATGGCCCGTGGTGCTTTGACAACAACTTAGTCATACTTTAGGACTTTAACGGAAAGCTAAGGGTCGTGGACATCGAAGCACGACATGTTTCTTTTTGGTTGAGGGCTTACGATCTTCCATTGGTATGCATGAACAAGGAGGTAGGTCACTTAATTAGAACAAAGTGTGTGGAAGTGGAAGACGTAGAATATGGAGAAGGTGATTGGCATGGGACGAAACCTACATATTCAGATTAGAATCGATATAACAAAACCTCTTCGAAGGGGCATGGGAATCTCATTGGAAGGGCAACGTCCAGTTTAGATGAAATTCAAATACGAAAAATTGCCTTTATTTTGTTACTACTGCGGAATTTTGGGTCACAACGATAAAGATTGTGACACAAAACTCTTGAAAAATCGGGTGGGTATGAGTAATGAAACAAAATATGGCCCTTGGCTAAGGTTCAAACCCAACTTCTTGATGGATATAACAAAAATGTATGGTGAAAGAGCAACAAGTCCTCAAGTTACAGAGCATTCGGATGAGCATAAGAGGTATAGCAATAAAGAAGCATCAACAGGATATCTGAGGACTATGGAGGTGGGAACAAATTCGTCGACCAGTTCTCGATCACCGAAATCTATGGTTGGAGAAGAGCAAGGAGGTGCTATAATGTTGGAGATTGATACTAATATAGAAGGTGTTATTTTAGGCAAAACTCTAGGGATCTATACAGATAGTCACAAAGAGGAAAACTTGGGAAAAATATTACCCATAATCTCAGGGAAGAAGATTGAGGAAACCTTACCAAATTTGAAGAACAAACCAAGAAGGAAATACCAAGCTCATTAATTCACAATTGGGCCCTACAGTTCACTAGGAAGGAAAAAGAATTTTGAAGACTTTTTCCAAAAAACCAACAACTCCATGGGTCGGGCAAAGGAAATTGCACCTACTAGGGAACCCGACCCAACTAAAGATAGGAATGAGTCTTTACCCGACCCACTACATGAAGAGGAAAGCCTGGCAACTGGGGGAGAACACTTTTAAGAATTGTGCACAGAAGGCTCGAAAAAGCGGAGATGAAAGAAACAAGCTAGATTTAGGAGCTAAACAAGGACAGAAGCTAAGGATAGAGCAACTGAAAGAGGAACTGGTCATAGGGATTGAGATCAAGGAAGCCCAAGTGCATAAAATAACAAATCCTCAAAGAAACCTAGGTGTAACAGTGATGATTCCTTTAATTTTGAATACTTACAAACATCGGTGGTTATTAGCAAACCTTGCCAAGCTTAATGAGTATCCTATGTTGGAACTGTAGAGGGCTTAGGAACCCTTGAACAGTTTACAATCTTTAGTCAATACTGAAGCTAAAAGGACCCAAACTAGTTTTCTTAATGGAAACAAAATTGACGAAAAGCCAAAGTGAAAGAATTAGGGTGCGGCTGGGTTTCCCTAATGCCTTTTAGGTAGAAAAAGTGGGAATTGTGGGGAGCTTGGGCTTATTATGGAAAGATTGAGATGTATCAATTTTAAATTACTTAAAAGGTCATATTGATGCGATGGTTAAAGAAATTGATGATAGGGGGATCGAGATTCACAGGATTTTATGGCAACCCACAGACATCGCTGAGAAAGGACTCATGGCTGTTATTACAAAGGTTAGCAGGCATCTCGAATCAGCCTTGGCTATGTATCTATGACTTCAACGAAATACTGGAGATCAGTGATGTACATGGGTATATGTGTAGAGCTCAATGGCAGATCGAAGCCTTTAAAAAGGCTTTGCTAGACAGTAATTTGCTGCACTTTGGACCTTAGGGGCAGTCTTCACATGGTGCAACGGAAGGAAAGGTGTAAACCAGACAAAGGAAAAGTAAGATAGGACCTTGGGCAACCTAGAATGGTTGTCCCAATTTCTAGAGGTAGGCGTTAAAATTTTGGGTTGCTCTAGCTATGACCACCTGCCATTACAGATTCAGCCTGATGAAGATTTTGGTCAACCACATAGAGGCATTAAGAAGAGGATTTACAGATTCAAACAAATATAGTTGAGATCGGGGGATTGCGAGTAGGTGGTGAAATTGGCTTGGGATAAAACAAGATCAGAGACAAGCCTACATGGATTTCTTAGGAAAATTAGAGATTCAAGATAGGATTTAATTCAGTGAAATAGAAACTCGTTTGGTTATGTCCAGAGGGATATCAAAAATATATCTGAAGCACTTAGTAGATTAAAGTCAAGAATTCCAACGAAAGATAAGGTGGCAAGACAAACCCAACTGACAAGAGAGATGCATGAACTATTAGAAAGAGAAGAAACATTATGGTGAAAAATGGAAAGAACTGACTTGTTAGCTTTGAGGGACAAAAACACAGATTTCTTTCATGCGAAAGCCACTCAGAGGCAGAGGAAAAATACGATTCATGGTCTTGAAAATGAAGCATGTGTATGGCACACCAGCAATGCACAGATTGAAAAAACTTTGGCAAACTATTTCAAACTCTTGTTTCAATCCTCAAAGCGTATCCCAAGTCACGCATGGGGCAACATGGTACAGAAGAAGGTCATGGATGAGATGAATGCTAAATTGTTGAGACCATTCGAGGCACAAGAGATCAAAGAAGCACTAGACCAGATGCACCATACTAAGGCTATAAGACCTAAAGGAAAACAAGTTCTCTTTTATCAAAAAAATTAGAAGGTGATTGGCAAGGATTTTTGCAATGTGGCCTTATGTGTCCTCAATGAGCAATGTCCATCGAGTAAAGCAAATAAAACATGGATAGTTCTAATCCCAAAGGTTATTCTTCTCAAGAGAGTCACTGATTTTAGACCAATCTCCCTATGCAACGTGTTATACAAGGTAATTGCCAAAACTATAGCTAATAGATTGAAGAGTACTCCACTAGTAATTATTTTAGAAACGCAAAGCGCTTTTGTTCTAGGAAGATTGATTACGGATAATGTGCTCATTGTTTTTAAGCTATTCCATCATCTGAAGAACAAGAGGGTGAGAAACACTAGAAGTTTGGCAGTTAAGATTGACATGAGTAAAGTGTATGATAGGGTTAAATGGAAATTCGTAGAACATATAATGAGACATCTGGGCTTTACAGAGCTCTGAAACGAATTGATACAATTCAACGGTTACCCACATAATCCTCTTTAATGGTCAACCATTGGAAAGCTTTATCCCCTCTAGAGGAATTCCCTAAGGGGACCCTCTTTCCCCATACCTCTTCCTCATATGTATGGAAAGCCTGTCTATACTCCTCCAAAGAGCAGAGATTGATGGTCTAATATATGGAATCAGATTAATGAGGGAAAGCCCGACTGTTTCTCACTTCATATTCACTGATAATTGTTTAATTTTCTGTTGGGCTATTATGGAGGAGACTATGGTGATAAAGGAAATACTCAAATTCTATGGGGAAGACTCTGGTCAGGTAGTTAATTTTGATAAATCTGCAATTTTCCTTCAGCAAGAGTACGTCTGCTCTCACTTCTCAAATATAAGAATTATCTTAGGTGTAAATGTGGTGGACGAGCATGGCAAATACTTGGGAATCCCCACTGTGATAAATGGATCGAAAAAAGAGAATTTTAGGAATGTGAGGGAAAGAGTATGGAAAGTTATCCAAGGATGGAAAGCAAGATTCCTATCCCATGCAGGCAAGAAGGCACTAATCAAGGTAGTGGCCTTATCCATCCCAACGTACACTTTGTTTGTGTTCAAGCTTCCAGATGAAGTATGCAGGAGATATCTGCAATGGCGGCACGCTAATGGTGGGGAGGGACAAAAAACACAAGGAAAATTCATTGGAGAAGATGGAAAGGGTTATGTGAGAACAAAAAGGCAGGTGGCCTGGGATTTCGAAATCTTACAACATTCAATTTAGCTTTACTTGCAAAGTAGGGGTGGCACTTATAGACACCCCAATTTGACCCCGCCTAAATCTTAGGTTGATCTGAGTGAATTCGATGATAAAAATAGTTAAAATTGTACTTGTAGACACCCCAATTTTACCCCGCCTAATCTTAAGTGAATCCGATGATAAACACGATTAGAATGGTGTCTTAGTATGATCCTCGAGAAATGATCCAAGCTCGGTATTTGAACCTAATGATCAAAACCTTCAAACCAATAAAATTATTTTGAACCACCAACTCTATTGTAGCGACCGCCAATAGAACCATTTGAAAACTTTCACTTTTTATGGCGACTGCCAACTTGATTGTGGCAATCGACAGTAGAATTTTTTGAAAACCCTAACTAAAGTGGCGACTGTCACCTCGAACTTGGCTATCGCCAACTTATATTGTGGCAACCGCCAATAGAACTTCTTGGAACCTTTTTAATTGTGGCGACCGCCAACTCCTAACCTGGCGACCACCAACTTCAAATGGCCTGACATGTCCCAAAATGTATCAGCATCTCATTGGTTGAAGAATTCTATAAATACCGTACCTCAGCGTACGTTTTTATAACAGAATTTTAGAGAGAGAAACTCTGCCAAGTCGCCGAGCAATCCCGAGCCCCGACGTCGAAACCCTGCCAAAGTACCGAGAGTCGAATCCCCGATACCAAAGTTCTGAAATCCTAGCTTGAATCATCGCCCGAGGATTAAATTGCCCATTACCATTCTCCGACTCGAAGATTCCTTAGCAATTCAGGTACTTTGTTTTGATCCCCGGTCCTTCTAACCCAATTTTTTACCTCTTTGGAGTAACCGGGTTAAGTTAATTGTTTCATTTGACATACTTTCTTACATTACTTACGTGATTGCTTTAATCGTTGCATTTCATTTGGTTTATAGTTAATATGCTTAGTTTGAATAAACTAGCTAATTCATGTTTTAATTCCAATTTTATTTTGTTTGATTAATTTGTTTACTTTACTTGTATTACACATTCACACTTAGCACATTGTTACTTTTCAGTAATTCATCAATTAATGCTAATATATTTTGACAATTACAACTTGCTAAAATTGTTAATTGTTATAATAATACACTTATATTTATATGGATATAGTTGTCAATACTACATTAATATTTGTAAGTTAAATAGTTGTACTTAGTTTATTTTCTTTTAATAGCATTCTATTTCATTTTCTTTTCTTTTCTTGTAATATTAATTTAATATTCTTTTTCTTTTAACATTAGTTTAATGTTCCTTTATCCGCATTTATTTTTCTTCTCATTTTCTTTTCTTTTAATGTTAGTGTGCTTTTTTTATTATTAGTGTAATTTTCTTTATCAGCATTTTATTTATTTTTTTATTTTTATTATTAGCTTTATTTTTCTTATAATGCTCCATGTTCTTTTGTCTTTTTATTTTTCTTTACATGTTAGTTTTACATTCTTTTCATAGTACTTATTTTATTTTATTTTATTTTATTTCGTTAAACCCAAAAATCATAAAAAGTCTTTTTCTATCTTTAAGTGTAATTTTCTTCTCTTTTGTTTTCTTATCCTTTTATTTTTTTTATTTCTTTTAAAATATAAAATATGAATAGTTAGGTTTTCTTTTTAGTAGTTTAAATAAGTATTTTTAAACTTTTTCATTTTAGCATAATTTTCTTTTGTAAATTTTTTTCTTTATTTTTTTTCTTTAAATATTTAAGCTCTATTTTGTCATAACACCCTTATTTTTAATTTCTTTGTTAATAAATTTTCTTTTTAATATAGGATTTGTTATGCATCTTTTATTTTATATTTAGTATTTTTTTTATTAAATATTCATCATATTAATGCTAACCTAGTTTGTTTTGATAATATGCATGTTTTAGTTACTTTCATTAAAATTGTGTTTAGAATAGTTTAGCTTATTTTGTAACAATTCATGTTTAGATAATTTTAACAACTTCTAACACATTTTTGTTCTTTTATTTAAATCATGACAGTATAGGTTGTTTTGGTGAAATTGCATGCGGGTGTGCTGCATGTATCATTTAGTTAGAAATTACATGCCGTAAGACTTATGATTTTATTTTTTTATTATTATTTGCTTTATTTTAATATTCTATATGCATATGGTATATATTTTTTTTATTTAATTTTGGATATTCTCTCTTTATCTCCACTTTCTTTATTTGAATGCATTTGAGAAATCTTGTTAAAGAACCAATGATAAATAGTAGAGGCCAACCTTATGGTTGAACGAACGGAGTGTCTAACACATTTTTCGATTCGTACTTTAATCCCCAAGCCCTCTTTCTCTGGTTAAATATTTTAAATATCAGTAGCCATTTTTGTTTTTCTTGATTTTTTTCAAAAATCAAGTGACAACTCTATTTTTCAACAAAAAAGTATTTTTAAAATTTGGCTAAAATTTGGCTTTTAAGGTATTAAAATGCTTTTCAAATATCATTTGAATTCTTTTATTTTTGAACTGCCAAAAAAACTCTAAAATTCTGGCACCACAGTGCTTCAATACGATCCTCGAAAAATGATTCAAGTTTGGTATTTGAACCCAATGATCAAAACATTCAAACCAGTAAAATCATTATTGAACTGTCATGTTGGAACCTAGGGGTTGTCATGTTTATTGTGGCGCCCGCCATTGAAACCTTTTGGAAACCTTAGCTAGAAGTAGCGACCGCCACATTGAACCTTAGGGTCGCCAACTCCATTGTGGCGATCGCCAATAGAATTTCTTGAAAACTACACTTGTTGTGGCGATTGCCATATCTATACTGGCGACCGCCAATTCCAAATTGCCTGATGTGTTCCAAAACGTGTCAGCATTTCATTGGTTGAAGAATTCTTTAAATATTGTACCCCTGGTACGTTTTTAAGACAGAATTGAGAGAGAGAGAGATATCCTACCGAAATGCTGAGTAAGTACGAGTCCCGACGCCGAAACCCTGCTGAAGCATCGTGAAACTGATATTAATTTCGAAACCCTGCTGAATTCTTGACTTACCCTTACATTGAATTAGATCATCGATCGAGGATTGGATCGTTGAAGTACATCTCCCTGATTTGAGGCATTACTCGGGTTATAGCAATTCAGGTATTCTGTTTGGATCCCCGATCTTTCTATCTCTACTCTTTCTATTTTGGAGTGATTGGATTAAGTGAAATTTCAATTTGAATGTTTCCTACATTTATATAATTCATCTTGTTTACCATTTAATGTGTTTTATACTCTCATTAGTTCACAACTGTCATTTTTATTCATATAAACACATTCGCACTTAACACATTGTTACCTTTAAAAAAATTCATTAAATAGTGCTAATATAATATTGTAATTGCGACTCACAATGTCGTTATTACTATAATCAAGGCACTAACATTCATATGGTCGTAATTATCGATATTACACCCATAATTGTTATAGCATTTACTTTTCTTCTTTATTTTGTCTTATTTCTGTACAAAATTCACAAAATTCCTAATTGATCTCTTTCTTTTTCTCTTCTTTTATTAAAGCCCCTTTCAATTTTAGTTTAATTTTTTTTTGTAAATCTTATTTTAATTTCTTTTTCTTTTGATTTTGCATTTTCTTTTAAAAGTTAATTATATAAATGTAATTTTAAGATATTTGCTAATATGTAAGTTTTGTTTATTTTGTTTGAAAGTATGTTTAGATTGGTTTAGGTTATCTTGGTTATTCGATGATATTGTTAATTCATGTTCATTTTCAATATGATTTGGTTGTAGTGACTTTTTTTGTTCTTTTCACTTGAACCACGTTCTTGTTGGCATTATCGCATGTGGGATTGCTTCATATATCTTTTAATTAGAAATTACATGCCGTAGGACTTAAAATTTTCTTTTCTTTTCTTATTTTGTTTCATTTTGGCATTCTATATGCATATGCTATGTATTTTCTATTTTTGATTTTGAATGTTCTCTCTTAGCTTCTAATTTTTGTATTTGTATGCATTTGAGAAATCTAATTAAGAACCAATGATGATTAGTAGAGGCAAACCTCACAGTTGGATGAACGGTGTGCCTAACACCTTCCCCGATTCGTATCATAGCCCCCGGACCCTTTTTCTCTGGTTAACATTTTATAGATCAGTGGCCCATTTTTATTTTTCTTGATTTTTCTAAAAAATTAGGTGGCAACTCTATTTTCAACAAAAATGTGTTTTTAAAATTTGGTTTTCAAGATGTTAAACTATTTTCCAAACATCTTTTGAAAGCCCTTATTTTTTAACCCAAAATCCTAGCGCCACAGTATTTTCTGATGACTCTGTTGGGGATTGGTTTACAAAATCAACTAAGAGGGCTAGATTTGAAAACATCATTGGTTCTTAAGAAGAATTTCTCATTTGTATTCTCGCATACATGTGCATTGTTCTTCACACTCTCTGCCTGGTCGACCCAATTTCCCGATTGTTTATCCATTTCGAGGATTGTTGAGAAGGCGGGCTAGCCTTACTAATTGTACACTTTCATAGGTGTAGTAAAAGAGTTCAAGTGTACTATTTGACCACGTCCTATACCACACTAGGCGTGGGAGGTATATACCCGACTCTATTCAGAAGATACCTTGCTTATTGACCATAATCGGCCATTTTGCATATAGTAGCTTAGAACCCTCTATTAGGTACTGCTACCCTAGTAGGATTATGTATTTTGTTAATTGTATATTTTTTTTGCGTTTGTTAGGATTGTTTGTTCGGCTTAGGCTAGTTCTTTTTTCTGGATTTGGCTTGAATTTTCTGTTATCTCTTATTGTTTAGGTTAGTTTTTTCTTCGGGTTCTTACTCGGATTTTGTTCTTTACCTTGTGTAGCTTTCATGCCGTTAGTTTCCATCTCGGGGTCATGCCCATGTTCTGGTTCAAAGCCTTTAGGGTAACTTTTCTCCCTCTTCTGGGTTCTTCTCGAATTGTTAGTTCTATACCTCTGTTTTTATTTAGGCTCGCTTTCTTCGAACCCTTGTTAGACCCGTATGAGCTACTCTTGTTTTCCTACCGGAGTGTTGCTCGTTTTCTTACCGGAGTGTTGTCTGTTTAGATTCTTTGGATTAACTTTCCTGCTAAAATTTAGTCAATCTCATTCTTGGCCATCTTCTTGGTTTTCGGGTGTCTAGTTGTTATGCTGCCAGCATGAGTTCGACATGGGCATTGCTTCAGTTTCAGTGATTATCTGCTTGTGGTTCGCTATTTTGGGTATCTGAGATGTTTGCTACCTGTTGTCAGAATTCTTTTCAGATAAGTGTTTGATATAGTATTAGTTCTGGGTAACCCAAGAGGAGATGAATTGGATCTTCAAAAATTAATAACAATTTTTAAAACCTTTTTAAAAATCTTTTAATATAGGAAACAAATATAGCAAAATAATCAAGAATTAAAATAATGCAAATATTAAGGAGGTTGGAGATAGAGAGAATGAATCAAACACCAAAAATTTATAGTGGTTCAGCTTCTTCCAAGCTTACGTCTACTTCTCAAGTTTTCGCTTGATAATTTTCACTAAGTAGAATGCATCACGGGCGCATTCCAAGCCTTTACAACTTTAAGATTTCGCTTGAGCTAACGAATGTTTACGAACACATTCAAAAGCCTATATCAGCTTCAAGATAATCCTATGAAAATAATATCCTGTTTTTCTCTAATCACTCTTGAACTCTTCTTTGATGAGATTTACTCACTCACTCAAAGGATAGAGGGTGATTCACCCATGAATACAATAAATGAAGTGATTTAATAAGAAACACTCACTCTCTTTACAGAAAATTATTTTACAATAAATGAAGAGGTAAAGAGAGATGAGGAACAAGAGCTGGAGTTCAACAATAAATGAGAACTTGAAGATTTTGAGTTTGAATCAAGTAATAGAACAGTAATTGTAAGTCTCTAAGAGGAGTAAGTGCTGAGAAATAACTCCTTATATAAACACTTGAGCATTCATGATCGTTGGAGGTAGGTGAGAGTATTAAATGCCAAAAATCTAACCGTTGAAGTCTTCCACGAATTTGAATCTGCGTCACAGGTGTCAACACAAAAACCTTTAGTGTCAACACAAAATGTCTAGGGCAGGAATCTTCAAGTGATTGGGTCGACACAATTCTTCTGAGGTGTCGACACAAATTCTACAATCTTCCTCACCAACACCACAGTGTCGACACAAATGAATATTGTGTCGACTCATTTGATCTTCAGCATTCGGGATAGGACCATTTGTGTCGGCACAAATCTTCTTAGTGTCGACACTAAAATTCTATAGGAACCCTCGGTATATTTGTGTCGACTCATGTGGATATTTGTTTCGACACCAAATTTTTTCAGGTGGGCTCGGGATATTTGTGTTGACTTATCTTCACTTTTGTGTCGATACCTAAAATTTATAGGTAGCCTTGGTTCTTTTGTGTCGACTCATTTTGCATTTGTGTCGACTCAAAATTTTGGATACCAAAAGTGTGAAACCACTTTTGTGTCAACACAAATTCAATTTGTGTCGACTCATTCTAAGTCCAGATAGCTTTGACTCTTTTGTGTTGACATAAAATTCATTTGTGCTGACACAAAATTCATTTGTATTGACACAAACTTTTTTTATACCTGAAAGCATCTTTATCAAACTGTCAGAGTATCAAACCATTTGTTCAAATGTGTTAACATACTTGATAGCTTCAAGTATACTTTGCCTTAGAATTTTGACTTAAATATCAATTGGGTTCAACACAAAATATTCTCATGAATATTTAAGTGTTTTAATCATTTTAAGAGATAAGTCAATTTTTTAGCTAAAAGTGTCAACTCATTTGTTCAATATATATTAACATTTTTTTAAGAATATAAATATTATCCTTTTTAAAGCCATTTATTCTTAGAAAATAAAATTATGAAAATCATCAAAATTAATATAAAAATCCCTTGAGCTAACATATTGGTTATTCTACTCTTAGGATCCAGGTGTTCTTCGGGTTTAGACCATTGAGCTGGGAAGATTACAGCCAACACGTGTCTGGACTAGATCAGTAACAGGCAGACTCTACAGGGTATCTAAACAGCCAGCTGAATCATCTGAAATTGCAGAGAGTGAAGTTAATCTAACAGCCCCGATGAGGGCGATCACTAATATACAAAGGGCCATGGAACAACAAACTGAGGCTCAAAATCAGTGCCAAGCGCAGATCCGAGCAATTTAGGCCCTTTTACCCGGTGTAAATGGACAGTTAGAGGATACGAATGAGAACGGTGAAGATTTTTGGGATGATAACGAGGGACAAGATGCACCGCAAGTTGCTATGCCACCCCGGACTCCTCGCCCAGTTGTGGTAGAAGAGAAAAACACTGCTCATTCTAGGGAATTCGCGCTGACGGAGAAGATTGACCGTATGGAGAAAGTCTTGAGGAAGGCAAAAGGGGTGGAGGAATATATGCTGGATGTAGGGAGACTATGCTTGTTCCCAAATGCCAAACTACTAGAGAAGTTCAAAATGCTTGAGATGGAGAAGTTCAATGGAATTGGTGATCCTCGAATCCACTTGAGAATGTATGTCGGTATCCTCTCCTCTATGAGGATCGACGACCAGTTAAAGGCTTAACTCTTCCACTGCTCTCTCTCAAGGGCAGCTCAGTGGTGGTTTCTCTCCTTAGAGGTTGCTAAGACCAGAACCTAGGAAGTTATATCCACAACCTTCATCAACCAATACAGTTACAATGTCTAGCTGGACGTAACAACTCAGGAATTGGAGACTACTCGCCAGGAGAATCGAAAATCATTTGTTGATTTACTAACCTGGTGGAGAGGAAAAGTGGCCCAAATGACGAATCGACCGACTGAAAAGGAACAAGTAAGAATCGTGGTGAAGAATTTGCAATTCCTCTTGAAACGCTATTTGATCACACAACCGTTCTCTACTTTTGAGCAGCTATTTGATGTCGGGGTGCAAATTGAAGATGCCATCTAATTTGGGGGTATTGAGAAATCAGAGTCCAGTCAGAAACCAAGAAGATCCTTCCCCACCAATAATCAGAATCAGTCCACCTCTGCCAACCTTATCTTTTGTGCGAGCGAGGTTAAACTCTTGAACCCTTCATCCTCCACCTAACATTCAAACAAAACCCAACAGTCAAATAACAGTCGGCAGTCACAGCAATGGCTAAGGAGAGTCTTCACTCCTTTTAACATTTCATTATCCATAGTTCCGAACTGACTTGTCGATAAAGGGATTATCAAGCTGTTAGATCCCACGCCCGTACCTAATTTCCTACCTCTGCGGTACAATGCTTCTCAGTACTGCACTTACCACCAGGGTTATGGGCATTTTACTGATAAGTGTATGAGATTGCATCATGAGATCTAGGATTTTATTGATAACAAAGTTATCACATCACCATCTGCTACTCCGAAACCAAACGTCACGACCAATCCGCTGCCGAATCATGCTAAATAGGCTAGGATAAACTGTATGTCTTTAGGGCAATCAGAAGATCCTAGCAGGTACATCTGTTTAGTGCATTTGCCACGCTCGTATGTTTTAGCTACTGAAGATCAAACAGCTTGTTCATTGATTATGGCTGAAAACAGTTGTGATTTGATGGAAGAATGAAATAACGACGCTTGGGAGGGGTATCATATGGCAATCTAAGCTAACCAATAGGAAGAGAAAGAGCGTATTAAGGAGGATGACTAACCATTAGACTACCCAACACGGCCGTATGGGTTTGGCTATGTGCTAGATGGCATCACTCTTTCTCAGCTTTTTGAGGATGAAGTATGTGTTAATGAAATGCAATCCTTTTGGTAAGTGCGGATTGTATTAAAATCAGATGGAGCTGAATGGATTAATTTTTGGCTGCCCAGGAACAACAGGTAGGGTACATCGAAGAAGACATCTGGGAAGATGTCGACAACACATGGGCCATAGAGGATGAGAAAGAAAGAAGAGGAATAGCGGCGGGCAACGAATTGAATGATCCGTGGGCATTTGAAAGCCCTTTGTGTGTCGATGAGGTAAGGCAGACAGAGAACACAATGCCAGGAATGTGGGATCCTAAAGAAGGAGTTGAACACCTAACTATGAGCGGATAACACTTTAAGCCTGCTCAGTTTGAAAAGGGACAAATAAGTGGGAAAAGAAAAGAGAAAGAACAAGAAGAAGAGGATGACGTTGTGCTGAAACAGTTGAAGAAAACGTAAGCGAATGTTAGTATTTGGGGCTTATTGATGGCTTCACATCGACTTAGGCAAGCGGTGCTAAAGGTCTTGAACAAAGCCAACGTTTCAATAGATGTGACTCCAGAACAGCTTGTCCGGCTTATTCTGCCGGTTACGGAACCAAAGGCCATTTTCTTTTCTGATAAAGATTTGCCAGCAGAAGGGAAAAACTATAACAAGCCGTTGCACATCACTGTTAAATGCTTGGAGAAATGAGTTCCGATAACTCTCATTGACAATGGGTCTGCACTGAATGTCTGCCCACTCAGAACAATTATCTATTTAGGGTTGAAGCCAGGACATTTCACGCCTAGCAACCAAGGGATTCGGGCCCATGACAACACTAGACGGGATGTGCTTGGCTAGTGTCTTTTGCAGTGTCAGTAGAACAATTAGAGACGTCGGTCGAGTTTCATGTGCTGGATGTACCAACATCTTTTAACTTGTTGCTGGGAAGACCATAGCTCCATGCATCAAACATCCAAGCCGTAATTTTTACTCTCCACCAGAAGTTGAAGATGATCAAAGATGGGGCAGTGCTGACAATTTACGGGAAGGACAGTATTCAATCCCTGAGAGAAGATGGTTCAACTCTCCTAGAGGTGCAACATGGGGAGGGAGACATATTTCTGAATGGATTTCGCTATGACGAGACCCCAGCTGTGCAAATGTTGCTTCAAGAAGAGGAGAATTACATCAATCCGCAAGTGGTCACAATGATGAAGCATATGTTTTACTTTCCAGGCATGAGGCTAGGACGTAAGCAACAAGGTATTTCAGAACCTATTCAGGTATTGCCAGTTTCACAACGTTTTGGTCTTGGTTACAAGCCGACGAAAGAAGATTTAGAAGGGCCAAAGGGGGGACAGAAGGGGCAGAAGGCTAAATACTCAAGAACGCTCAATGGCTACTTTGTTAAGGAAGGAGAGGATTTCCCATACTACGGCTTTTCGGAGCCATGGATTGATGAAGAAACTAATCAGAAGCTATCATGATTGAAAATCTTCTTCAATCACCAACTATCTGACACAGAGGAGGAAGAAGCTGCAAGAGAGAAAAAATGAGTGAAGAAGATTCAAGAAGAGGATTGGGCAGATAAGTTGGACGGCGTTGATATGGGAGCGTTATTCAGCGAAAAGATAGCTCAGATGCATATAACCGACCAGGATTGTCTGATGTTGGGCTACAATGCACCAGCAGATTACACCAAGCACATTGTGAATGTGTCTACAAAGGATGTGAAGAACTAGTCCATGGAGTCCAATAATGTGCATGTTGCATGTCCCGAGTTCGAGTTATCGTCTGTGATTGAGAGCACGTCTGTCTGTGCATCTCGCTCTGCTTTTGCCTTTGAGCTTGTAATCCCTTCTTTCTTTAATGAAATAAACAAGATTTTGGTTACTCTATTTTGTTTGATTTATTTCATACGCTTTCCGATAATTATAAATTTGACGAGAATATCTCCAAAAAAATAAATTTTTTAATAAAAAGAGAAAAAAAAATACATACTCAACCAATAATTGAAGAAATTTTGTCAATAAATCTAGGTAATAAAATTAATCCACAAATTGTACAAATCGAATTTTTTTATCTTTAGTTGAACGTGAGCAGTTAATAATTTTATTAAAAGAATTTAAAAACGTATTCGCATGGTCTTACGAGGATATTCCTGGCATTGATCCCGATATTGTCCAACACCATATCCCTTTGTACTTTAATGCTAAACTGATCAAGCAAAAGTTGAGACGGATTCGGCCAGAATGGACTTTGAAGATCAAAGAAGAGGTCTCTAAGCAAATCAACGTTGGATTCCTGATAGTAACCGAGTATTCGACGTGAGTGGCCAATATCGTTCTAGTTTTGAAGAAAGACAGACGCATCCGACTCTGCGTGGATTTTTGAGATCTTAGCAAAGCCTGCCCAAAAGACGACTTTTCGCTGCTGCATATTGATGTCTTGGTAGATAGTACGGCAGGGCATGACTTATTATCATTTATGGACCGCTTCTCCGGGTACAACTAGATTCTAATGGGCCATGAGGATAAAGAAAAGACAACGTTCACTACACCCTGTGGCACTTATTGTTACTGTGTGATGCCATTCGATTTGAAGAATGCAGAGGCAACCTACTAGAGGGCTGCCACTACTTTGCTGCATGACATGATACAAAAAGAGGTCAAGGTATATGTGGATGATATGATAGTAAAGTCCAAGAACCGGGATGGCCACATTATAGCATTGTGGAAGTTCTTTGAAAGAATTTAAAAATACAAGATGCAGCTCAACCCACAAAAGTGTGCCTTTGGAGTCACTTTGGCAAGATGCCCGGATTCATGATCACTCAACGAGGCATTGAAGTCGACCCTTATAAAATTAAGGCAATCTTGAAAATGCCTCCTCTAAAGATCGAGCGAAAAGTCAGGAGCTTTCTAGGTAAGATACAATTCATCAGTCGATTTATTGCAAAATTGACAACCACCTGTGAACCGCTCTTCCGTCTGCTAAAGAAAGGAGTCAAATTTGAATGGAATCAAAAATGCCAAGACGCCTTTGAAGCTGTGCGTTAGTACTTGCAAAATTCACCTGTTCTGGCTCCTCCTGAACCTGATAGGCTATTGATTCTCTATTTGTCAGTGACCGATTCAGTTATGGGATACATGTTAGCAAAGGAAGGAGACACTGGAATCAAAAAGGCGGTTTACTACTTGAGCAAAAAAGATGATGGGATCAAAAATTCGATATACACCATTGGAAAAGACACGCTGGGTTTTGGTTTGAGCTTTTTGAAAATTGAGGCATTACATATTATCTTTCACAGTGAACAAAATTTCCCGAATAGACCCATTAAAATACTTGTTTGAGAAGTTAGCATTGACAATAAGGCTGGCACGTTGGCTGCTATTATTGCTAGAGTTTGACCTCAAATATATCACCTGAAAATTAGTCAAAGGCAGAGTGGTAGCAGAGTTTTTAGCCGACCAACCAGTCGAGGGAGATGAAGACACAGAATTACAATTTCCTAATGAACAGCTGATGGGAGTTGGGGATGACAAGCAGACTCTATCTTTTGATGGTGCATCCAATCAGTATGGCTATGGAATAGGAGTTCTTCTTGTCACTCCTGACGAATCACACGTTCCTCTGTCTCTGAAACTCAATTTCGAAGTCACCAACAATCAAGCTGAGTATGAAGCATGCTTAGCCGGGTTAGAGGCAGCTTTGAAACTAGGGACAAAGAAGCTGGAAGTCATTGGGGACTCCGCATTGGTGGTCTCACAAGCAAGAGGAGAATGGAAAGTCAAGGACTTAACATTGATTCTCTACCATCAAGAGCTGAAAAAACTGATATCATGCTTTGAATAAGTGGTTTTCACTCATGTGTCGAGGCTGCAGAACAAGTTTACTGATGCATTGGCCACTTTAGCATCAATAATTGACATACCACTCGAGATCAAAATGTGACCATTAATAATCGAACAAAAGAGAAAGCTGACATACGAGATGAAAATTTCAATCACGAAAAGTACCGATGAACTTTCGTGGTATTTCGATATCCAGAACTTCGTAGAAAAAGGAGAATATCTCAAGTTTGCCAATAAAAAATACAAGAGAGAAATATGAAGATTGTCTGCATAATTTTTCATATACGGGGAAAGATTATACAAACGAGGGCTTTCTAGGGTTAACAAGCAGTATGTTAACGGTGAAGAAGGGCCGAAGCTGATGAAGGAGATACATACGAGAGTCTATGAGCCTCACATGAGTGAGAATATGTTAGCCAAGAAGATCCAGCGGCAAAGATACTTTTGGATGACAATGGAGACAGACTGTATATAGTTTGTGCGAAGATGCCATAAGTATTAGATTCATGCAAACCTTATGCACGTTCTCCCATCTCAACTATATAGCCTGACGTCACCATGGCCGTTCTCAGTATGAGACATTGATGTGATTGGCAAGGAAACACCAAAGGCGTCAAATGGGCATGAGTTCATTTTAGTGGCCATTGATTATTTTACCAAGTGAGTGAAAGCAGCCTCCTACTCAGTACAGAAAGCTTCACATGTTGTCAAGTTCATCAAACAAAATATCATTTGCTGGCACAGGGTCCCTCATGAGGTTATTTTGGATAATAGCTCGCGCTTCTAAGGTGAGATATTAGATTTTTTCGAAGAATACCGGATCGTGACCCACAAGTCATCTCCATATTGGCTACAGACCAATGGGGCAATCGAGGCAGCAAACAAGAACGTTAAGAAAATTCTGCAAAAGATGATCACCTCGCATAAGGATTGACCAGAACACTTACCGTTCGCACTCTGGGGATACAGGACGTCAATAAGGACTTCAACGGGAACCACGCCATATTCTTTAGTGTACGAGTTAGAAACTGTGCTTCCTATTGAGGTAGAAATCCCTTTACTAAGAGTAGTGGCTGAGGCCAGTATTTCAAAAGCAGAATGGCAGAGGAACCGAATTGAATAGTTGCTTTTGTTTGATGAAAGGAGGCTGCAGGCTATGATTCATATACAAGGGTACCAAAAGAGGATAGCTTAAGCATTCAACAAGAAAGTCAAGACTCGAGATCTCAGAGAAGGAGATCTGGTTCATAAGAAAATCAAAGCTCCCATCTTCGACCTAAGGGGCAAGTTCAAGCCAAACTGGTCCGGACCGTTTCTGATCAAAACAATTATAACCGATGGTGTTGTTATCATCATGGATTTAGATGAAAATGTGTTCTCCACTCTAGTCCACCTTAACCAGTTCAAAAAGTACTATCATTGAGAGAAAAATAAAGATAAAATAAAAAACTTGCTGAGTTAAAAATCGAAAAGGCGGCTCAGGTAAAAGTTTGAGCAACTCGCAAGGCCGAAAACCTGAAATGGCAATCTTGGCAAAAGTTAGGACATCATAAAAGGAGAGTATCAATACCCAAGAGTAAACCGAGCTCAAACTACGTTAAGGCCTGATTTCATTTTCTTGAGATACGTAAGCAGCTTCTTTTAAGAAGTTCGGCCACATTCTTTGTTTTAACCATCTTTGAATCTGAGCAAGATCAATGTAAATTTATCTTTGAATTTTGATAATAAAGTCATTTCATTGCAAAAATAAAAAACTTTTGAATAATTTTGAACCTTCTTAAACATAAAGTGGGATTTTCATTACTCTAGCCTGGGTTACAAGGTCTTGAAAATAAAAGGGAGAGCGCGCAAGTCCCAAACTCTACAAATAAAATAAAAAGAAAAGCCATGAAATCTTTAAAACAAAGCAGGGTACCTCAAATTTTCTTTCTTTTTGCTGCATGTTTCCCCTCTTCTTTGTCTCTCTTCTCCCTATCCTATGTCAGCCATGCCCTATTCTAGACAGAAAACTTGGGGCACTACAGCTCCTGCATCTTCATCCGTGAACGAGACAGCCAAGCATCTTGATATAATGCTAAAAATGGGCCCCGCGGTATTGACGAAAATAAACAGTCTCGGACACTGTGAAAGATAATCTAGCTCTGACCAAACTACTGCATGATCTAATAAGGATAGTAGAAGGTGAACAGTCGTAAGTCGATTAACAGAACGCCGGAGTGATCCATAGTAGTCAAGGTCATGGTAGGAACACTGCCAAGTGATGTCTGGGCCTATCAAAGAGAAGAGATACTGACGCCAAGCTGTCTCAGTACTTCATATCTGATAATAGGGGTGATGAATGAAAGCTGCAGCACTGTACCTATCAGTAGGTGATTTCTGCACAAGGTTCACCTTTTACATCAACCAGATCTGCAATAAAGATTATGAAGGCAAATTAGTAAGGGGAAAGCTTTGCAGTATATCAGGAAGGGGCTAGAAAAGAAAGGTTTTGAGTTTACCTGAAGAAGCAAGGGACTGCCAGCAAAAGTAGTGGTCCCACCACGATGAATTGCATCTAGGCCTAACAGTGTCTCGGCTAAGACAAGCGAGACAAAGTCTTTTTTCAGCCACATCTGACTCGCAATGTCAACTAGTGCGCAGTTGACTCACCCATCAAAAGGGACGAGAAGATACTGGGCAAGAAGGCAGAAACAAAGGGTATATTGGCGCCGCAACTGCAAGTTAAGGTCGCTAAGATCACCGGTAGGACGAAACCTCTCAATAATCTAAGAAATGTCAAGGCAGTTGTCAGATGTCAAAAGAGAAGCTTCTATCCTGAACAGGCCACAGAGTAATATTATCTGTTGCCGAGTCGAAAGGAAGAAAGTGGGAACAACAACAGAGCTTCGCGGGGTTAGGACTAGAATAGCAGCAAATTCCTTCATAGTGGAGCATAACTCCTCCAAACCAAAACGGAAGACATGGGTTTGTGGGTCCCATAGCTGAGCAGCAACTTTCAATAATGGTCCGTCGGTCTTTATGGCCATCAGAGAAAACAGGGAGTTGATACCGAAAGAGGTAAAGTTCTGGCGTTCTATATAGGAGAACTCCTCAATCCATGCAGAGGGTAGACCATGGAAAGAAGCCATTTGGATGAAAGCAACAAGAAATAGAGCCTTCAGGGCAGTTTTTATAAGGGCATGAAAGGCTGGATGTCAAAAGTTTAGAAAATGGTACACTCATTGTGGCGACCGCCACCTTAGAGTATAGGGCCGCTAACTTGAAAGTACATAGTACAATGATGTCATCTTGTTGACCAAGCGACCGCTACGTGTCACTTAGATGTTATGGCGACCGCCACTATGGATTTTGGCGACCGCCATGTTAAAAAGTGGTGGGCATGTTATGTTGGTAGTTTTTGTAATCCGTGTAATGTTTTAAGACTTGTATCATACATCCAGAGTAGTTTGAGCAGATAAACCATGCAAATAGATGTATATTAAGCAGTAAATGGCACGAAGCCTCAAATGCATCGAAATATAACAAGAATATATGAAAGTATGAAACTGGGGGCACCTGGGCCCGATAACTAGTAAACTGAGGCACGCGAGCCCATAAAAACTAAATGTACCAGAATAAACGTGCAAAAATGAAACTGGAGCACGCAGGTCCATAAAAAGAAAATGTATCTGAATGCATCTAATGGGTGGAGGAATCTCTCTCATCGCTCATCGCCTCCGGTGGACCCGATGGAAAGAAGGACCAGCCTCGCCAGAGCTGATGTCCTAGAATAGCTCTTCTAGGTCATCACTATCATCACTGCCAGAGGAAGAGGACATTACTCGAGAGCGGGTCCTGGAAAAAGGGATGGTGCAAGCTTTGGAGGAAGAAGCATGGGACCCACGGCCTTGAGCTGGAGCCGGGACCAAAGTCGAAGGCTAGATTGGAGCCTGTGGCTGTGCTATGACGGCAGGTGGTACTGGAGGCTGTCAAAAAGAAGGTAAGAATCATAACAGAATGTAGAAAAATGCAGAAAAGTTAAAAGGGCTATAAGATACTCACTATGGCCATCGATGTGAAAGTGATGCTAGCTGCTCGAATGATGGCATCCATCTGACGAACCAGCGCCCTCAAACTGGTAACCATCAGCATCGTGCGATCCAGCCATGCCTGATCGATCTACAAAGAACAAAAGAAAACAGTTCAAGAAAACTAGACAAGTAAAGAAGTAACTGAAAGAAAGGTGAGAGAATAAAAAGATAGACCAGGCCGATCTTAGCCCTAAACTCGGATGATGGCGAAACTGGGATCGGAAGAGGAAAAGGGAAGCCGTATGCCACAGTCTGGATATCCTAAGGGATATCAGGACCCACCATCCATTCAGCTCCAATAGCTCCGGCAGGTCTCTCAGCAAGCTTCTCAGCAAGCCTCTCCGCAGCAGCAGCCCCTCCAACAATAGCTCCTCCAACAGCAACTCTAGCTCCAACGTCAACAACCTCCGGTGCTCGTCACCTCCTCTTCATGTCACTAGGCACAGCTGGACCCAGACCAAGTGATCCTAATAAGTGTGTCCAGGCCCAGGCTGTGTAATCTCCCTCTGGCACCAGCAGCTCCGTGGCGTGAGTCCCCACCATCTCCAGGAGCATGTTCACCTGGCTCAGGAGGTTGGTCCGGCACATGCGGGCTGGAGGGACCATTGGAATCCTGAAGTGGTCAAGGCCAAGTGACTGGCGAACCACCCTCTCTCCTAGGTAGTATTCTCGACCAAAGGGTCCTTCCAGCAAAATCCACATCGAAGTAATATCTCAGCTACGCATCAAGTTCGCACCGGCCCGATCCTCTATGCCCCTCCAAACATCCCAATGCACCTGTAGAAATTCGATAAACAATACGGGGAATAAAAAAATAGTAAGCAGTGAATGGTACAGAACAGGGATCAACGAACAACACAATGAGCAGTATAGAGCAGTAATCAGTATGCAGAGCAGGGTTCAATGAATAGTGCAATAATCAGTATAGTGAGTTATGAGCAGTACAATACAGTGAACAGTGCAGTGTATGGTAATCAGTTTAGTGTCCAGTAAAATAGTGCAGTACAGAGAGCAGTAATCAGCACAGTGAACAGTGAACAGTATGATACAAAGAGCAATGCACAGTATAGTAAGCAGTGAATAGTGATACCTGGTCTGGGGTCAATCGGTCCAGAGAAGCCTAGAACCTGTCAATGTCCTCTCCCCCAACCTTCTTCCCCTTCAGGCCTCAGGACCACCGAGTTGCGCAGAGAATGAGTAAAGTATCTACAAAGGAGTTCGTTAAGATATGAAGCCCGAGGAACTCGTAAGTCCAAAGCTGTAAAAAAAAAGATATCAGCTAGCAGATAATGGATAACAAATAATAAAAATGAATGAATAATGTGTAGAAACTAAAGCATACCTCCTAGACCCTCCAGTATCCCCCGATGCTGAGCTCCTGGGGGAACCGGGTCAAGGCTCTCATGAAGCCGTAGAGTGTGGCGAGAGAGCACCTCCCCAGTCATAGGTGGAAACGCGGTCGAAGCGAGCAAGGGTGCCAAGATAGTGTAAATGAGCGGTATTCTCCTTGTTCGAGAACAAGAAGGTACTGAACATGTAGAGAAGAAATCCACGGGAAACCCACTCGTAATGGCGGGGATCAGAGCAGTGGAAATGGCAGAATCAATCAAAGAACCAGGTGTACTTGACTCAATCTCTGTCCATTTGGACTGGAACGGCTCCGAACAGATACATCAATGCGTCAATGGATCGAGCGATGGTAGGATCAAATGGGATGGGAGCACCGCCGACTCTGATGCCGGTGATCAGCGAAAAGTCCAGAGGCATCAGAGTAGCCTCGAACATGGTGAAATGGAAGGTGTTGGTGGCATTCCACCACCGCTCAGCCAGGGCTGCGGGTCAGACCTGGTTGTTGCTCGTCCTACCCAATAAAGGTATGAACCAAGCAAAGCCAAAGCATCAACAAGAGCCCGACTAGGAGTGGGGAGGGCGTCAAACCACTCCAACACCTCACCCGATGCAGAGCCGCCAAAGCCCCGAATGTAATGGCCAGCCTAAAAAGAAGAAGATGAGCAAAATATGTAAGAGCAGTCAATGAAATGCAGCAAATAATGGAAAGCAACAAAATCCTAGGTTCATGTGTCTGTGACAACCTTTTAGTACTTTCAAGCTCTATAAGACTAAGCACCCTAAGTCCTAGTGTGCCTAACAAATCTCTCAAGCCCTAGAAGACTAGGCACACTAAGCCTTGGCGCGCTAGGAAAATTTTGCACATCTTAGTAGAAGACTAGAAATCCTTAGCCTTAGTGCGTCAGGCAAATCTTACACGTCCTAGTAGAAGACTAGAAATCCTAACCGCTGGTGCGCCAGGTAAATCTTGCACGTCCTAGTAGAAGACTAGGAACTCTAAGCCCTAAAGACTAAGCACCCTAAGCCTTGGTGAGCCAGACAAATCTCCCAAACCCTAGACGACTAGGCACCCTAAGCCCTGGTGAGCCAGGCAAATCTCTCAAATCCTAGAAGACTAGGCACCCTAAGCCCTGGTATGCCAGAAAAATCTTGCGCGTCCTAGTAGAAGACTAGGAACTCTAAGCCCTGGTGAGTCAAGCAAATCTCTCAAGCCCTAGAAGACTAGGCATCCTAAGCCCTAGTGCGCCAGACAAATCTTGCACGTCCTAGTAGAAAATTAAGAACCTAAACCCTGGCACACCTCTGGTGCGCTAGAAAAATCTTGCACATTCTAATAGAAGACTAGGAATCCTAAACTCTGGTGCATCAGGCAAATCCTTTTAACCCTAGGTTCGTGTGTGAGTGACAATCTTTTAGTTTTTGCACGTCCAAGTAAAAGACTAGGAACCCTAAGTCCTAGTGCGCTAGGCAAATGTCGATTCTAAATCATTTCATGTTTTTCCAAAATCAATAAAAAATCATCCCTGTAAAATTTTATGTTTCTCCCCAAAAATATAAAAATAAAAAATCAAATCCCATAGATTTTATGTTACCCCTTAGATTTTATAAATTTTCCTAGATTTTTAGAAAAGAGAAAAAATTTCCCTAATTTTTAGGATTTTTTTAAAAAACAAATTCTTAAATTTTAGGAGAAAAATATTCTCTAATTTTTAGGATTTTTGAAAAAATTTCACAAAATTTTTAAGATTTTTTAAAAAAATTTCCTAATTTTTAGAATTTTTGAAAAAAAATTCTCCTAAATTTTAGGATTTTTGAAAAATTACCTTTAGTTTTCATGATACCATCCCTTAGTTTTTCTAAATAAAATTTTTTAAGTTTTTCCAAAAAATAAATAAAAAATTCTTCCCCGCAATTTTTATGTTTTATCCCAAAAACAAAAATAAAAAATCACACCCTTTATTTGTTTGTATCAAAACCCTAATCCTAGTGTGCCTACTGTTTTAATATTCTTTGTACAAGTACCTAGGCTAGGTTTTCAGTTTGACGTCCAGATTTGTTACACGTTTTGATCTCATACATTGCATGTAGTTATTATAGATTGCATAGATCATCATCATATCATCATCATATCACATTATATCACAGGAGATTCTAAGCATGCATCTATATTTGAAACATAAAGTACAAACATGCTTTGGTATTGAACAAAAAAGATAGGAAACCTACCAATGGACGCTAGCGAGAGATGTGCTGGTCTGACTCCCAGAGAAGAACATCGACAGCTACAGCATTAGTAGGTGGATCATAGTGCCTCATCCTACCCGGAACCAAGTGGTGAGGTGCTGGGGTGTATATGTGAGGGTCAAAGGAAGCTGGATGACCCTCTCCAGCATGTGAATCAAGAAAATCGGTCATCTCGGCCTCAACAGCAGCATCTACAGCCGCCTGTGTCTCGGCAACTGCCTGTGCCTCCTCAACAGCATGGTAAGAGACACGCTTCGACTCAAAAGCAAGTACGTCCATCGCAGCAGAGGGCTGCGTGGTGGTAACCCCACTGGCGGGGAGGCTGGTGGTCGTGCCTCCAAGAGTCCTCATGGTAGAGCTCTCATCCGCGGAGGGACCCTGTATAGCTCTTGCAATGTCATCGAGATGTTTGTGTCCTGCCATCTTCAAGAAAAGCAAGGGAAGAGGTACAAAAGCCCGAAGAACAAAGAAGGAGCTTGAAAGAGTTTGAGAGAAAAAAAAAGCGAGAGAGAGAGTGTGAGAATGAGAGAAGTAACCCAACCCGCGCGCCCCTAGTGACCATATCCGGGCCTCGTCTCTGCGGTCGCCATGTTAGATGTTGGCGACCGTTAAGATTTTCAAAGGACACATGGCGACCGCCGGCTTGAAAGGGTTTTGGTGTGGTGATCACCATGTCAAAAGGATTTTGGCTCGACAATCGCCACCTTGCAAGCAGTCATTTCATATTCTTAGGGCTTGGACCCAGTGACCGCCAACTCTGAAGTTGGCGATTACATGTCAGTGGGCATTATTGTGTTTTGGGGTTTTAGAAGAGGCTGTTTGGGTGTTTTCTGTTTGTTTTGTGTGTAGTTACTGTGTGTTTTTGGGATTTAATAATATTGTGGGCATCTTTTATTAATATTTGTTTTTGGGATTTATCATTGTGTGCTTTGGTATGTGTGTTTAAGTTGTATGTGTTTTTCGAAAATAATTTTTAAATCTTGTGTGTGTTTTTTCAAATATAATTTTTTGAATATATTTTTCAAATATAATTCTAAATCTTATTTTGTTCCATATGTTTTTCTATCTTGTCTTTGTATGGCATTTCCTCCTGATAACTTTAATTTTAAGTTTTGACTCGGTTTTTAATTATAAGTCTTGACTCGATTTTTAATTATTTCTATCTCGTGTTTCGTCCCGAGTTTTTAAGTCTTGACTCGATGTGAGACATGGACCCATCTCTTTTTGAGACTTATGTATATATGATGTGTGATTTACTTGTTTTGATGCATGTTTAAGTTTATCTGAGCATGCGGGATTGGTTTCCGGGGTTGTAAGGAGTTGCCGTGCAAATTTCGAAAATTAAAAAATATATATATTTTGGAGGCCTATAAATATCAGAACTTAGATATTTTCTAAAAGATATTTTGAAAACTAAACTTCTAAATTTCTTCTAGTTTTCTCTCTGCCTTTTCTCTAACTTCTCGGGGGCCCAGGGCATGATTTTTGATAAACCAACTGCTGATCCTTAGTATCGGCATCGTAGTCTACGCATCCATCCAGTCAGACTTTCATTCTGGCAAAGCTTGGTTTTGCACGTAGATCAAGACGTCGAGTTTTGAACTCACCGAGGTAGGATCCTAGACTGTATAACTGTTAGAGGATACTACATGTAATCCTACATG
>JAULJZ010114774.1:0-11416 GCA_032270985.1 Heliamphora pulchella
GCTTATTGACTTATTTTAACTTAATTTAGGTTTTTTATAAACTTTTTTTTTTATATTTTAATAAAAAAATTTACTTTTTTGATTCATCTCGAAGTTTAGAAGTATAATAATTTAACTAAATTAAAAAAAAAATTTATTAAAAACAAAAATATATAACATCAAAATAAATAAATAAGCAATTATTCCAAACAGGACCTTAATATGTATCCAATATTTATAGGAAGCTATTTTCAAAATATCCTTGATTCATAGCACAATCGCTTTGTAAACTGGTCCAGACATGAATGCCCACCCCTGCCAGTGTCCCCACACCCTGTAGGCTGTAAGTTAACCATAATTGATCTGTCATGAGTCTGATATATGTTCACCCGTGGATGAATAAAATTTACTTTTTTTATTGATTTAAATTGTATAATTTATCTTATATTTAGCAGTAAAATTTATAATTTTACTAAATGGTAAAAAGTAGATATTGTTCACCTCAGATATGATACTAAATTTTATATTTAGCAGTACAATTCGTAGTTTTAATAATGAGAAAATAGGTGCTGCTCGCTTGCATAGGCTTCAATATATTACCAAATCAAATCAAATCCAACTAAATTTTAAATTAATTGGGTTATTTTATGTCATTCTGTTAGATTTGTTAAGACTCATCATATCTTGTGTTAGTTTTAATAAATTTATATATTTTTTTAATACCATATCTCATATCAATTTTATTCTACCCCTTATTCTAGTGTTTCCATTATTCATCTTGTCACTTTTTTTTTTACTATTATATTAACCAATTTATATTGTATATATTCAAACCACCTTAATTTATTTTTTATTTAACTTGTCTTCTATTTATGCCATGCCTACTATTTCACAATTTTTTTAAAGTAAAAGGTCTCGCATTGTATATGTCGAGGGTGCGATTCATATACCAAAAATGTGTGTCCTCTATCGTACAACAATTTTGCCTCACGTAACAAAATAAGAGGAGATTCTAAATGCACACATAATTTGATTGAGTACATTTACTTCTTTTTAAATGTATTTAATTTTCATGCATTATGTACATGCATTATGATGCATTTAGTGCATGCACTTAGTAAAAACGTGTATGCATTAACAACCTCTCCAAAATAAGTGCATTTAGTTTGAAAAACTATCACAATATCAATAAAAGGCATTGAACCTCACAATTTAACTAAGAAACTAAACAATTTTATTTTTTGATATTTTAAGATGTTCAGACCAATTTACGCCCACATTAACTAATTCTTAAATAATCAATTCTACAGTTTATTAGCGGAGTACCTAATTAAAATTGAGGCAAAGTTTCATATACATTGACCCTAAAGAATTGATACCAGTTAAAAAGTTTCGAACAAATAAATTAGAAACAAAATTTGCAGAAATGACTTTTTAAACGATAAATGTTAAAGCAGCAAATCGAGAAGAAGTTCCTTACTCTAAGGAAGCTTTAAAAAAAGAGAAATAGATGTTCAATTTTATTTGTAGTTAATAAAAAAGGAGCAAACCCCTAAATCTCCTACCTAATTCATTGTTCACGCATAGGAATCATCTAATACATGTCTCTCTTTCTTTATTTTAATGTATTGATAGTCGTTGAACCATATAAGCATTTCAAGGCATGAAAATTTCGAGATATATCTAACGATTTTTAATACATTAATACAAAAAAAAATATAATTTATTTATTTATTGAGTAAATAATTTATGTAAAAAAATTAGATCATTCTAACATCTCAGATCATATAAATAATGATGCCATATTAATTTTTTTTTTCATGCATTAACTATTCTACTATTAAAAATAATAAATAATTCAAATAAAATTATAAAATTTTGATTAAAATTTATTGGTGCTCAGAGCAATCCTTCTGTGATCACCATTCTCCCATTCCCCAAAAATATGTCAGATAGTCAAGCATTTAAAGGCACATCACGCATCCAATTTACAATTAAAGCGCAACACGCTATTGTGCTCTTTAATTGCATCTCTCTACAATGTGGTATGTGCTCGAACACATGATGCATACAATAATTTAGTAGTTTCATGGTGCTATATATAGAGCAATTTAGGACACTTTTTTCATTTAACTATTCTATGTTTTCAGTAAAAAATTAAAATGCAATATTTTTTAATTTTTAGTGAATTTTTTTTTTAATTTTGACCAAAAGTGTTTTATTTTTTAGATTACCTCGCAATGAGAAGAATATAAAATGTGTAAAAAAAAGTTATAGCAAAATATGAAAAAGTTTAGAAAAAGACGAAAAATACTATTTTAAATAAGTTTTTACAAACAGGCTCATGTGCTATTTCTTACATGGTACTCTCACTTAATAACATTATGAAAAAATTTCAAATAGAATATAGTAACCTTCTTTTGTTAGCTAAATGGAAAATAAATATGACTTAATGTCTATTAATCAACATGGTACTCTGGTAATCCCTAAAAATATTATTCCTTAAATACATAAATTGGGGGAGAGACAAAGGATTATGTGTCTCAAAAATTATATATCATCTTATCTCAATTGGCTCTGTTTGGGCTAATTTGGGTAGTTTTTACTTATGTAGATTTTTTTTTTTTGGATTCTTGTTCAACTTTTAGTTAAAATTCTTTATTTTTCTCGAATCATCTTAATGAGATAAATTCAAAAAATTTTGATTAAGAAATAAAAGTTCACTGAATACGAAAATAATCAACAAAAATCTAGTTTATTGGCATATTTTGACTTATTTTTTGTTAAATAATTTGATCAAATAATAAAAAAAATCACTAAAAATAAAAATAAAAATCATTAAATTACATTTTCGAGATTTTTATAACACGACATTCTCATATAATTCAAGTAATAATGCATTGCATGAGACAGACGAATATAACTATTTTTGGGAAAGAAAATCTATGGTCCGAATAGGGGGAGTTTATAACAATAACAGTATAGGCTTGAGAGCCAACTGAGATGGAATCAGAACAAGAAGACCCAAACAGAGAGCATCTTCCTCCCAAGGAAACCAAATCGGCTCTTTCAGATTTTGGTACACAGATTTGCTCACCCATTCACGCCAAATTTTTTGAAAAAATAAATCATAATTATAGTAGTATTATTTTAAAATATTATAAAATTATATAAGTTCGTCCTTTAAATATTCTTATGGAAAACTTAATATCCAATTTCCTAAGAATTTATAAAAATAACTCCAAAAAAAAATAGATTAGCAACAATAATTATATTTATTTTTAACACATAAATCCAATGCACATGTATGTGGATAGATGTAACAAATCAGTAAATTAATATTACAAGAAAGAGTATGCATAAAAAAATAATTTTTCTAATTAAATAACCATGTTATTGAGTCATCAACCAAAAAGGTGCTCCGCGTTTTTTCTTATCACGAAATTTATTTACGATGGAATTCATACTGAATTTCTCTACAACTTTCCAATAATGTAATGTTAAACTGAAATACACCCATTAATCTATATTGGAGGGCTTGATACACAAATCCCAACTCTTAACCACCAGGTCAACTCCTTGGGTAGTGGTATCCTAGATGCTATCAACTCTTGTAAATATAGTTCACATGGGACTTTGCGTCAGTTTTAATTGGGTACTCAATTAGTAGACAAAGCAAGATGGAAATGAAGGTCGAGGGAGCAGAAAAGAAAGATTGGAGTTAGTTCCTTACAAATGGTCAAAGTGCGCGTAAGTTGATCTAAACACCTTAAAATATACACACAAAAAAAATTTTAAAATAATTTATAAAAACCATTCTCCTCTAAAATAGTTTTTAGTTTCACATTACTAATTTTGGTTATAAATTACTATTATTTTCAAACACTTATAAATTATGTTATAAGATATAACTATTTTTTTTTCTATTCCAGTTACAAATTATAATCTTATCAAACACTTATAATTTTTATTATAAACTATAATTTGTAAATTATTAATTTTAAATAGTGCCAAACACTATCCAAATCTGCGTCCGTCTCTGCTTATGTCCTCATAATCCAAGCAGTACTACTGTGGGAATCAGAATATAGCTGCCAGCAAGGGAATGAGTGCAAGAGACACATGCATACGTTTTCGTAGAAGAACCCATGCATGCATCACAAAAACAAAGTTCACAGGAATGATAATAATGTTGCCCTAATAATGAAAGACACTGTTTGGGAAATGTCCAAACCAAATTACCCATGCATGGGTAAAGTGGACAATGGTGGGAGCAGAGTGATTATTTGGTAGTCTTGGAATGTGATATTGTTTATGCAATATTTTTATTTAAAAATATATATAAAAAGTATTTTATACAAGACAATGATATGGTTTATTTTTGCTAGATAGATGAGAGATAAAAAAAAGACCAATTTAACGTGTATTGAATATTTTTATTTATTAAGAGATTATCACGTAAGCAGTATCACGTAATTTTCTAAAAATGCCAAATAATTTTTTTGAAAAAGCAAAGATGAATTTAAAAATTTAGTAGTGGGGTCACTCTTGTATTTTAGAGTATTGTTTTGGAAGCTCCATATACAAGAATCTTCTAAGAATTAGTCCCATAGCTAGTTTTTTTTTTCTTTTTTTTAAATTACAATTTTTTTTATATTTTTGTGATACCTTGTCTCACCTCAGAAATAGAAATTTAATATGATATATAAAAAAACTTGTAAACTACTACTACTAATAACTTGACTTAAACATTTTGAGTCGCGTACTAAACTCTTTATTCAAGTTATTAGTTCAGTGATTCTCTTAAATTGTTACAAATTTATTTTACCTGATCGTGAAAACATTAAAAACCTACTAAACAATGGATTCCATAACTACACAATAGTTTCTCATAAGTGGCGCTTATGAATCTATAAAATTTGATAACAAAATTAAGAACAATCTCAAGTTCCTACTCAATTTTCTTCTTTTCTTTGTCTTCGTTTAGGATTTTTGTTTTATCCTTTATATATATATATATATACACACACTAGAGATAACCCGTGCCTAAAGACACTATTATCATTTTTTAAAAATTACTCATACATTTTAATAATTTCTCTAAAGTCTTTTATTACTATGAATAACCATTATTAAAAAATACTAAATTGAAAAAAAAATGCAATATATAAATAATTATTCTAAGTATTAAATTTAAAAAAAATAATAGAAATTCTCTTATTTTTTAAATAATCTAACGATTTAACTGTTTACAAAATAGCTTATAATAAAATCAAGTAACGCAATATACACAGGTTCTGTCTGGATTTCAACAACAAAACTACTACTCAATTAAAATAATCCTAACTTTTTATGCATATATTCAAAATTTTTAATTTTTAATTTCAAATCAATAACATAAATCAATTAAAAAAATTTTAGTTTTAGTCTACACCGAAAGAGATAGTTGCAGGCTTCTTGAACTTTGCATCCAAGCCAACCACATTTGACCATTATCTATTGCTTTCCATTGATAATGCCACCAACACTCTTGATGGCACAAATCTGGCACTAATCACAGCAAGCGGAGAACTGCATAACAAAAGTAATAATACAGTAAAATAAATAATATCCATTTTGCAATAGTAAAACTAAACAAACCCTAACAATCAGTTTTTCACAAAATCAAAATGCCAAAAGAATAAGTAATAGATGGTACCAACTATAATTCACTAAAAATGAAGAGTCACATAAAAGAAATAAATAAAATGGTATTCCCATGATCACTATGCTTTCGGATGGAAGAGTTGCGGCAATTTTGAAACAACAAATGTACATAAATCTGGATTGAATTCTCAATCAAAAAGAAGTTCTTATGTCAAACCTTCATTCTTTATCGATAAACATTCAACATTCATCACCAGTAATCTTTGAAATCAGAAATGGAATCTAAACTCACATCAATTCTTAACAAAAATCAATTGACGAAGCTCAGAGATTGAATATGATCTAGCTAGCATGTCCGTTGTGTAACATCATTGTATAAGATTGCAAACATGTAATAATCAAGAAAACTAAGCCAACCACTGAAATTTTTGAAAATCGTAAAGCAAATAACAGGGAACAAAAGAAGTAAATGATAGTTATTCATTTCATTATTTCTTATTTTTTTACTTTACATTTTCTTTTTCTGTCCATAAATACCTTTTCAAATACAACCTAAAAGATCAATACATGAGCAGGACATGGATGTTTGTGTTCCATGGATGATTTAACGAACAAACAGTGGAAAAATAGAAAAAAAAATCAAAATCAAAGTCATAAAAACCAACGGAAATAGAAAGATGAAAAATTGACGGCAACACTAAGTTTGCGAGAGAGAGAGAGAGAGAGAGAGAGAGAGCATGATGATCTTTGGCGGCAGTGGGCGACATGAGAGAGGCCACAGAAGAGTGAGAGTGAGGGATGCCCTCACATTCTAAAGTTCAATTTAGAAGAATAATCAAACTTTAAAAAGTAATCACGAAGTTTTTTAAGGTTTAGAAAAATCATTGACAAAACTTTTACAGTTCTATGAACATAGAATCGAGTTTAGTGAAAAACTAATTTACTTCATATCAAGTCCCTAGAGTTTGACATTCAAATCAAGACCCTAGAGTTTGACGACAACAATTACAGTATAACACACACACACACACACACACACACACACACACAAAAAACTCAAACACTTTGGGTAAAAAACTCACAACCAAGACTCAAAGTCAAAGTATGAAGTTCTATATTTATTAGAACTCAAAACTCGAGGTCTTGGAAGTTAAAAACAACAAAACAAAAAATCAAAGCCTTAGATATAGAACTTAGAATCTTCTTCTATCCAATTAAATTGCGAGATACCAAAGTAAGTCTTAACACCCAACCTAACCCAAAAATCCAAACCTTAAAAGGAGCTGGAATAAAGATAAAAAACTCTCAAAATCAAAGAAACTAGAATTTTGGATTTACATTTTTTCGACATGGATTATTCTTAAAAATATAAGGAATAAGAATAATTGTTAGAATGAGTGATTGATATCAAAATATCAAACACCAAGAGTCCATCATCCAATTTGAATCTTTATACCAAATTCCAACTTATCCCTCTTAAATGCTTTCCATACAAAATAATGAGTTGAGAGCAATATAATAATTCAGTTGAAGAACCAAATAAAGCAAATAACCTACTTCACCCCAAACAATTCTCACATTCCAATAGGCCAATAATTTAGTATCCCAAATAGGGCTAACTGACATTGCTGAGATTTAAATTAACCTTTACAAAGAATGTATTCACATCAACTACGTTGGTATTGGTTATTATCTTGGACTTTCATTGAGAAATTCTTATACTAATCGAGACAACAATATACCTTTTCATTTAAGTTTGTTTGGCATATTGTATGGTGGGGTTGAGGCTAACAAAATTACAATGAGTTTCGAACAATATATTCTCAACAGCCACGGAATTCAGCAAGAGATCGCATGAGAAGTAATGGAACTCAAATCAGAGAAAAATACCAAAAAGTAAAATTAAAAAGTTGAAGCAAACCAACCCAGTTCATTGAATAGCAATTCTAATATGGATCATTAAAGATGAACAATGACAAAATTAACTTGCTGATAATTGGTAAACAACTCAACTAATGATTATTATGTTAAACTCAAAAATTATAAAAAAATCTTTTATACTAGTTTTCACCTTTTTAAATGTTAGTATAATTTTTTTTTTAATAATAATTGAAATCCTTTTGTTCATTTTATTTCTTTTATTTTTCTTTTCTTTTGTTTTGTTTAAACATATAAAATATAAAATAGTTAAATTTTCTTTTTATTAGTTTAATAGCATTTTTTAATCATTTATTTTAGCGTAATTTTCTTTTGTACACTTTTTTTATTATTTATTTTCTTTTTCTTAAATCATTAGGTGTTCTCTTATCATACTTTTTTTTTATTTTAGTTATGCCTTTAGACAATTTGATAATACACATGATTAATATGGTAAAATTAGAGAATGTTTTGTTTATTTTATTTGAAAACATGTTTTAATTAGTTTAGAATTTTGATAATATTGTTAGCAAAGTTCATTTCCATTTTTTAGCATATTTGGTTTTAGAGACTTTTAGCATATTTTTGTTCTTTTATTTGAATCGTGCTAGTTTAGGTTGTTTTAATCATTGCATGTGGGTGTGCTCCATCTATCCTTTAATTAGAAATTGCATGTCATAAAATTTAAGATTTTTTTTTCTTATTTGCTTTATTTTGGCGTTCTATATATATGCGCTATATATTTTTTATATTTGATTTTAGATGTTATCTCTTTGCCTATGCTTTCTTTATTTGCATGCATTTGAGAAATCTTATTAAAAGAACCAATGATGATTAGTAGAGACCAGCTTTACGGTTGGGCAAATGGGGTGCCTACACCTTCTCCGATTCGTATCTTAGCTCTCGAACCATTTTTCTCTGGCTAATGTTTTAAAGATTAATAACTATTTTTGTTTTTTTTATTTTTCTCAAAAATCAAGTAGCGACTCCATTTTCAACAAAAAAAATTTTTTTCAAAATTTAGCTTTCAAAGTATTAAAATATTTTTCAAACATCTTTTGAATTTTCTTATTTCTGAACTACCAAAAAATCTCAAAATCTCAACGATTCGTATCAAGTAGTGACTGGTTTATAAAATCAAATTAAATAGCTAGACTTGAACACATCATTGGTTCTTAATAAGAATTTTTCATTTGCATTTTCGCATGCATGTGCATTGTTCTTCACACCCCCTGCCTGGTCGACTCGATGCCCCGATCGTTTATCCGTTTCGGGGATTATTGGAAAGGAGGACAAGCCGTACTGACTATATGCTTTCATAGGTGCGATAGAAGAGTTCGGGCATATTGTTTGACCATGTCCTACACCACTCTAGGTATGAGAGGTATATACCCGACTCTATTCAGAAGGTACCCTGTTTGATTGACCAAAATTGACCTCTTTGCGTATAGTAGCTTAGAACCCCCCATTAGGTACTACTAACCGAGTAGAATTATCTGTTTTTTTAATTGTATGTTTTGTTTGCATTTGTTAGGATTGTTTGTTTGGCTTAGGCTAGTTCCTTTTTCGGGTTCGGCTCGAATTTTCTATTATCCCTTGTTATTTAGGTTGGTTTTTCTTTCGAGTTTTTACCCAGGTTTTGTTCTTCACCTTGTTTGGCTTTCTTGTTGTTAGGTTTCTTCTCGAGGTCATGCCCGTGTTTTGTTTTGAAGCCTCCAGGATAGTTTCTCTCACTTTCAGGTTCTTCTTGAGTTGCTGGTTTTATCCCCCGTTGTTGTATTAGGCTCTCCTTCTTCGAACCCTTGTTAGACCCGTGTGAGCTAGTCTTGCTTTCCCACCGAAGTGCTGCCCATTTTTCTTTATAATCTTAGGTCCAAACCGATCCCTTTAGCTTAGTTCTATTTTTCTTGCCGAAGTGCTGTCTATTTAGTTTCTTCGGATAAACTTTTCCTCTAGAATCCGATTGTTTTCCTTCTTAACCATCATCATGGTTTTTGGGGGTCCAGTTGTTTTGCTGCCAGTATGAGCTCGATAGGGGCATTGTTTTGGTTTCAGTGATTATCTAGTTACAGTTTGCCATTTTGGGTATCTGGATGTTTGCTATCGATCGTCAGAGTTCTTTCCAGAAAAGTGTTTGATACTGGTTATTCTATTTTTGGGATCCAAGTTTTCTTCGGGTTTAGATCATTGAGCCGAAAAGATTATAGTCAACGCGTGTCTGGCCCAGATCAGTGATAGGTAAACTCTACAGGATATTTGAACAACCAGCTAAGTCATCTGAGATGGCAGAGAATGAATTTAATCTAATAGCCCTAATCGAGGTGATCACTGAGATACAGAGGGCCGTGGAGCAACAAATCCAGGCTCAAAATCAATGTCAAGCACAGATTCAGGCAATTTAGGCCCATTTTCCAGACGTAAATGGACAGCCGAATGATATGAATGGGAACAGAGAAGACTTTTGGGATGATAACCAGGGACAAGACGCACTGCAAGTTGCTGTGCCACCTCGGGTTCCCTGCCCGGTGGTGGTAGAAGAAGAGAACATTGCTCAGTCCAAGGAGTCTGTGCTGGCAGAGAAGATTGATCGAATGGACAAGGTACTAAAAAAGGCAAAGGGAGTGGAAGAATACATGCTGGATGTAGGCGATTTGTGTTTATTTCTAGATGCTAAACTGCCAAAAAAATTCAAGATGCCAGAGATGGAAAAGTTCGATGGCATCGGAGATCCCCTGATCCATCTGAGGATGCATTGGTACTCTCTCCCCCATGGGAATTGATGATCAATAAAAGGCTCAATTGTTCCATCGATCGCTTTCCGGAGCAGCACAGAGATGGTTCCTCTCTATAGAGGTGGCTAAGACTAGAACTTAGAAAGATATAGTCAATGCATTCATCAGTCAATACAGTTACAACGTTCAGCTAGGCGTGACTACCCGCGAGCAAGAAACGACTCGTCAGGAAAATCAAGAATCATTTGTGGACTTTTTGACCCGGTAGAGAGGGAAGGCAACCAAGATGACGAATCGGCCTACCAAGAAAGAACAAGTGAGAATTGTGGTAAAAAATCTGTAGTCTCCCCTAAAGAGTTATCTTATCACACATCCGCTCTCTACCTTTGAGCAGCTATTTGATGTTGGGGTACAGATTGGGGACGCCATTCGATCAGGAGACATTGAGAAAGCTGAGCCCAGTCAGAAACCAAAAAGGACCTTCTCTGCTAACAACTAGAACCAGCCCGCCACTACCAACCTCGTGTCTCATTTGAACGAGGTTAATCTTTTGAACCCTTCATCCTCCGCTCAACAGTCAAGTGGTACTCCACAATCAAGCAATAGTCAGCAGCCGCAACAAAGGCCAAGGAAAGTCTTCACTGCCCTCAACATTTCATTATCCATAACCCTGAATTGACTTATCGAGAAATGACTTATCAAGCCATTGGACCCCATGGTAGTACCTGATCCCCTACCATTGCAGTATAATGCTTCTCAGTATTGCGCCTACCACTAGGGTCATGGGCGTTTGACTGATAAGTATACAAGGCTGCGCCATGAGATCTAAGTTCTCATCGACAACAAAGTAATTCCCCCACCATTTGCTACTCCAAAGCCAAATGTCACACCCAACCCTCTGCCAAACCATGTTAAGAAAGCTAGGGTAAACTGCATGTCTCTGGGATAATAAGAAGACCCGAGCCAGTACATCTGTTCAGTGCATCTGCCACGCCCGCATGTTTCAGCTACTGAGGATCAGACAGCCTATTCACTGATTATGGCTGGGAATAACTGGGATATGATGGAGGAATAGAATGATAATGCTTGAGAAGGGTATCAGATGGCAATCCAAGCCAACCAACAAGAAGAAGAGGAGCGTA
>JAULJZ010114805.1:0-11415 GCA_032270985.1 Heliamphora pulchella
TCCACGAGTGAGAAAAATAATCCAGTATGATCGTAAAATGTACAATTTATATACTATAAACACCTAAAAACTCGACATCCACAACCCGAGTCTTGAAACAAATCTCGTTTTTTAGATCAAGAGTTACTCTGCGCCGTTGGTAATTTTTTTATTTCTCTCCATATTTCTAGTCCCTTTGATTTACTCTCTACGCTAATAACTAAAATTATAATGTCCTATTTATAGACAACTTAAAATTCTAATCACATATAATTATAAAATCTTATACATATTATATTTTTTTGTAAATTCATGAATCTAATTCAATCTAAATATATATAAATAAAATATTAATTATATAAATTTAAAAAATACAAGACATATAAAAAAAAAAAAACGATCCTGAGAAGTTAAAATATAGAGACCCCTCCCTAACTTTTTCTCGAGATCAAATGGAAAATCGGGATTGTTCAGCATGCATCTCGGGGCACATGACTTGATTTAGTGGACAGCGAAGATGTAGTACTCCAAGTCAGGAGGATTCCATTTTTTTACAACCTTTCCGATCTTGTAAATCCGGTGGGCAATTTTTATTTTATGTTATTTTAGTTTTGTGAATCCAAGAAAGATACATCTAGTGATCAAACGATCTCCTTCATTATTTATCTCAAAAATTATATATTTTTATATTTAGATACATTAAAAATTGTTGAATTATATAAAAATTTCGAGACATAAAATTATAAGAGTACATATTTATGCTTTTTAATGCATTTGAATTATATATATATGTCCTGTTTGGGTGATTAGCTTATTTGCTTATTTGCTTATTAGTAAATAAGTCAAAACACAAATAAGCCACTTCATTTGGGTGATACAAATAAGTCACCTCGTTTAAGCTACTTTGTTTAGCTTATTTGGTTTATTTTGGCTTATTTGTTTAAATAAGCCATTTCGTTTGGATAATTTTTGACTTATTTACTTATTTGTTTATTGACTTAAAATTTGACTTATTTGATTTATTTGGGTGACGTAACTTATTTTTAACTTATAAACCAAATAAGTCAATAAACTAATTTACCCAAATAGGGCCATAATTTTCAGAACCGATAATTCCTTGCAACGTACCACCTACTTATATTATACACATAAGATCATTTTAATAATCCAACCACGCAGGTGTTAATTTAATTTAATATGTTGTGAATATTCAATCTTTTCCCTCTTCAAGTGGGTGTTGGAAGGAGTGTGACCTTAGAAAGACGAGCAATTTTTTTAATAAGAAAAAAAGAAAAAAGAAAGGCTAACTTAATTAAACAAGCTTTTAACCGTCAACATTAACCGTAAACACCGACCAACTGCATTTGATAATAAGAACTGAGTTTTTCATTTTAAAAAAAATTCAATTCTGCCAACTTTCAACCTCAATGAAAGATACAATGTATCATTAAGATACAATGTGTCTTAGGGTGTCAATGTCAGTTTACGGCATCTCGACTAATTTTTAAGAACTAATTCTATTATTCAGCAATGTGGATTCGAATTAAAATCGAGATAAAATTTCTTCTAAATTAATTACAAAAGCATTAATAGCACCTAAAAAATTTCTAACCAAAAACTTTAAGGAAGGCAAATATATGCTAGACTTGCTTCTTTTATATTTTATATATTTAGTGAAGATAGTTTAGATAACCAAGCCGACTTGGCAAGCCATGTATAGTATAAAAACACATGGTCAGATAACCCATGTGGGATATTACTCGTAGTGAGAATTTGGGCTAGTCGAGCATTGAGCTAGCCAATCTCTAGAAGCTTGGTAGTCACAGTGGCCAACTTGCACTGACTTTGAGGGTTTGGTGACCGAACTTCACAATTCGTACACCTGAGTTTGACACTAGCACCGACTTATTTGGAGTTATTAGTCAGATCTCATGCAAAGGCAAAAGCAAAAGGAGATCTCCAGTATCAACAGAACACACACCATGCAATCATTAATGAGGCCTGAGCTTATCAACTGGCTTGTGGGGTGGAGCGGGGCGGGGGGGGGGGGGGGGGGGGGGGGGGGGGCGAGACAAAACAAATGACCTAAGTCCTGGTCAAACCCATTGCCCTTATAAAAACAAAGATTTTACAACACATGCAGGTACATAAAACTTAACTCTTAAAGCAAAAACTTTGTCTATTAATTTGTTCCCTCACCTTCAAGTTAATTCTAACTTGGTCGTTTGAAGACCATCTGGTAAAGTAATTGGTGGGACATTTTTAACTCTTTCATAATGTAGAAAAAGATAGATATTTCTGATCACCCAATCAACAGTTAGCGACGACGGAGCCCTAAATCTCAATCTTAACCTTTTACTTTTAAGAATCTTTAATTTCTATACAAAAAATAAGAAAGGTGAGCACGTGGCTTATGATTAATGGGAAACTAACTAGGCTTAGTGTATTTAAGCCAAGTTTAGAGTCTTGGATTAGAGCATTAGATTGGACTACTAGTCCAAACGGGCTGTTTATTCTTTATTAAAATGTTAGTCGAGCTAAGTATTCAAAGGACTCCTAATTTCATAGATTGAGATATAAGAAGTTCTATGGAGCGACGTGGGACCGAGTTCGATGATTACAAGGGTATGGGACTTAGTTTTGAAATTACCCATTTATTTTCAAATTAAATATGAAATAAATGATTAAATTAAATTACAAAAAATAAATAGTTATTACATAGAGTAAACAAACACAAGACTAAATAAAAATTAGAATATCTAATCCAAAAGAATCAATGTTTCTAGACAATCAATTTTAAAACAACTAAATTACGTTAATTTAGTCCAAGACTCAACACATAACCTTAAAAGTATAGTATTAACTAGATTTAGGATTTATAAAAGAATTATAATTAATATATATAAGGTTACAAGTAAAAAAGAAGACACATGTTTCTATTGGCTTATTATTGGAGTAGATCGGTTCAATTCATTATATTTTGGCTCAAAAATAGATTTGTTTTGATAATTCAAATTGTTGATTTTACTGTTCCTAGTATATAAATCATCAAAATAAAAAATTAAATTGATCGAATATCGTTAAGTATTTTAATTCATGAAATTTGTGTTTAAAAAAATTGAACAATTATATAAGTTAACGTCATCGTTTATTTTTCTTAACACGAATACATTTATTAAGATACTTAGCGATGTTGGATAAATTAATTTCATAAATAATTTTTTATATACATGGGATCGGTGGGCTATGGAGTAGGAGTTGAAAAAGCGGGAATGCACGTGTTGGACTTTAAATTCTGCATCATCTTCTCTTCCCTCCACGCACTGCGTGAAGAGAAAAAAATAAATATTATTGGAACAGTTTTTTTTTTTTGGAAGTTTGGTATATAAAAAGCTTTTGGCTTGTAATAACTTATTGCAAAGCTGCAAACAATTATTAATTTTATCTTGCACTGATTGATTCCATAGAAGGAACTGCAAAAGAATTTTTAATTAAGGTTTCATTTGGGAGAGTTTGCATCTTACTGTTTTTTTTATAAAATTTAGTCAGTTTTTTATTTTTTTATGTGAAGAATCAGAAAGTTAAAAAAAAAAAAAAACTACATATAAAGAAGTTTTAAAAAGTTGTTACTTTGGAACAAAATGTGTGTGTGTGTGTGTGTGTGTGTGTGTGTGTGTTTTTTTTACTTTAGTGAATTTTAGATATCTCTAGGTATGAAAAATAAAAAAAGAAATAATAATTTTTTTTTAAAAATCCAATAAAATGATATTTTTTTTAAAAGTCACGCTTTTAAGTGAAACCAAAAGAAGCATTAGAGTGCAGTGCAATGAGATATTTGAAAGTAACAAATCCTCATAGCTTTACAAGTATCAAATCTTCAATACTTTACATAGGCAAAATTTTCTATCGACAAACTTAAAAATCCACCTAAATTTAATACTAACTTTTTTTAAAGTTTTTTGGAACTCGAGAGACACTTAGATATGGCTTAAATGTAATCTCGAGAGTCTTAAAATTTTGTCCTCTAAGTACATTTTCGAGTATGATATGTGTCTCCTTTTATAGGCAAAAACTTGCACCAATCCGAGTTTCGATGAAATTGAAACTACTATGAATTCGGTTGAGTAGACTCTTTATCAACCGAGCGGTTAGGTGGCAGTTTGTATCCTAGTAAACTACACTCAAACCTACTTTAATCACTTTGTACTTCGAGCCTTAAGTCTTGTATATCTATCCTCTGTTATGATACTTATTATGACCAAAGATTTTTAATTAAAATGAAACTCCAAATTCCATGAAACTCATAACTCCAATAAGAGTTTTAATATTCCCTTAACACCTAATCAAACTAAGAGTTTTACAGAATTTCAAAGATTTGTATTACTTGAATTTCCATAAAAATTAAATATGGAATTAAAAATTCCTAACAATAACTATAAACAAAAATATCTAGTGCTGTATTAATATCTTAGGGCATCATAAGCCTAGTTAAATCTAACATCGAACTTAGAGTCAAATCGTGATAGTGTTTGGGTCTTTTCCTTAAAACAACCCAATTCAGATCATTTGACAATACCAAAACTGTTTGTTAAATTATCGAGCACTAGAGTCACCGCTGTCTCATCAAAACTGCTAAGCCCTTTTTCCTAGTGACGAAAATCACCTCATGTAGAGGGGTATCATTGGACTTCCAATATAGTTCCAAAATAAAATCTTATAAGTCATGTTATATATATATATACACACACACACACACACACATACATACACCAAAAATTCCACAAGATATATAGTTAGTATTATCCGCGATAACTCGAAATATACTAATAGTTTTTGTCTCTACAGTTACTTCTAAGACAGCATTTAGTATAGGTGGGTGAGTCATGAGCAACAATAGGTACAAGCTTAAGTTAAAATTGATAGAGGCATTAATGATCACCCGTGGCACACTATACATACCGTGTAGACAACAACATTTGGATAAGATGACATGGCTTCAAGGGGGTTTGGAGGCTCTTATCTTCTAATTTTACATTTTATTTGTTTAGTTGGAAATTTTTCCGTCTAAGTGGAAAATAATGCAAATGATACAATTTCTCTTCTTTTTTGTTGGAAAGAAAGTTGTAAACTTGTAATGGAAACGATATTACTTTTCATTAAATAATAATGTTTATATTTTGCACTTAATCACTTGAAGTTTAAATTTATTGTATTTTTATGTTGTGTTATATACAAGAAAAAATAAATGTATAAAAATAAATAATCAACAATAATAATTATTATAAGTTAATTTATAAATTAAAATAAATGTAAGAAACACATAGGCTCTGTATCTTTCGACTGAAAACATTTTCATTATAAAAATATTTTCTAAAAAATATTTTTATGTGTTTGGTCGCAATTTTAAGAATGATAATGTTAATAGATGTGGTAGCGTTATAATTGGTGGTAATGACCCCCAACCCCAGATTCCCAAGACAAAAAAATTCCAAACCACGCTCTGAACTAAAAACTGAAAAACGATATACCCAGCAAGGTGGAACAAAGATTATACTTGTAAGATCCTTTGGATTTTGTTTTAGCACTCCAACTTGAACTTTAAGATCAACATGTGAATCCGGTGATCGTCTCTAACTCAGATTTTCTACCATATTTTCAAACGCTGAAATACAAACAAAATGTAGACTTTGATCATTTGTGTTTCAAATCATATCTAATTGTCTTTCCATTTTCTCTGATTCTCACAAGACGTGAAAATCCTGAGAAATATGAGACCTGATATGTATTTGTATATCACATGTCTATTTTGCAACCAGGGTTATAATGGTGTATAGATAGGCTACGATAAGAATTTAAGGAGTAAATAAAACTTAGACTTCTAATGTAATTAGAAAAATTCAATTCAACATAGAATTAATTTTTAAAAACATAAATTACAATTCATACCACTAAAAAATCGCAATTGTACTCCTGGTCTTATTCTCAAATCCAACTTTTGGGCTCTTATTATTAAATACTTATTATTCTTCTTACGTCAAGATTATAGATATTCGTGAATTATATTAAATTAACTGATAATTATATTTAATCGATCTCTTGAACAAAAGATCCTTAAGACATTTGGGCTCTTTTTATTAAATACTTATTATTCTTCTTACGTCAAGATTACAGATATTCGTGAATTATATTAAATTAACTGATAATTATATTTAATCGACCTTTTCAACAAAAGATCCTTAAGATCTTCCGCTTAACTTATTTCATATGTCGAATTATAAAATTTGCATGTAGAGTTTGATATAGTCAAGATTTATAAACTTTCTTAAGAAGGGATTATCAATACCTATTCGGGATATGGATTCCATCAATAATGGACATTCACCGTATACATATTGTAGCTATCCTACTCATCGGGTTTATTGATTCGTAAAAGATCGCACCTTTTTATGAATTAAAATAACGAACATTAAATATACATATCCAATAATTATTTCGGGATTAAGAACATAAGCACTCATAATAATCATGAAATTTTAATTATTTTATATAGTTCGTATAAAAATAATAACCCAACACAGTCATATTTAATACTTACAAAGTGCACTAATACAGTGAGTCGAAACTATAGTATGAACTATACCGTTTCTTATAATCAAGACAGATCTACTAAAATACTATACTACAGCCCTACCGACTGTGTATCGAGTTTCATCTAAGATTGTGAATAAAAAAGTTATATTTTACCAGAACTGATAATCTGATCTTCCATATATAACCCAAACTATACATACCAAATTAACTAATATGTAGAATAAAAGATACCCATGCATTTCATTAAATAAATAATGTAACGCAAATATTGCTTATACAAATTCTCATTAAAAAGGAAACACAAATTTATTAATAAATAAAATCAACACCAAAAATTCACTACACAAAGTATAGTTTTTAGTAGACAACCTTAACACCCTAATTCCTCAGGATCCTAGATCCCAGACCTATGTACGCCAAACTCTTGATAACCCTCGACCCTCGACCTTAGACTCTCTAAATCCTAGATTGGTAGTGCTAATAATAGAATGGTAATGCTAGCGGAGGTGACAGTGATGCGATGGCAAGGGTGAAAAATATTTTTCGCCTTAAAAAAATAAAAAATATTTTTCACCAAAATCAACTTATTTTTCATTGATTTGAAAAATATTTTTTATTGACTTTTAATTTATGTCGGACCAAATACCAAAGAATGCGAAAAAATACTTTACAAAAAATATTTTCAATTGAAACAAACAGGCCATAGTATACCATTATTTACTATATATTGAAGAAGTAGGGCTGCCCAAAATCCAATAAAATTGAAGGATTGGTCCAAATTGACCCAATCCATGGGGATTGGTTTGACTTTTTATTGAATCGGTTTGATTACGATTATAAAAATATGTAAACCTTAGACTATTGATCGGTTCATAGATTTAAAGCCACGGTTTCGATTATTCTATTTATAGCATATATTGGTTTCCCACTATAGTTATCATAGACTAATTATACTAAATATATTTTATATGCTATATATAATAAAATAGCTCATTGTTTTCAAAATGTCTCCTTACAAACTATCTTTTAATGTTGAAGATTTACTACCACTTTAATCCAAAGGCTTAGATTATTTCCCGCCCATTTTGAATTTCTAATGCCACTACATTCTCTTCACCTTTTGACCTAATCTCTCTGTGTCACTATTCGCTTTACCACGTTCCAACTTTCCCCACGTTATCCAAGGGCACCAACCCTAGCGCCCCTCTTTCCCTGTCTTCACTCTCTTCGCCTTCGTCGCCACAACACCACCGACATCGCCACACCGCCTCAGACGTCGCCGCACCGCTGTCCCAGCACTGACATTACCGCACCTACGTCATAACTGACAACGATCGCAGCACCGACAGCGGTCGTCGACGTCGCACCGATCTTCTCTCTGCCCCTTTCTCCGCCACCGTCTACCACCGCAACTGACTCCGACTGCCACCGTCTTCCGCCACCGTCCTTGGCTCCCGTCAATAAACTCCTTCCCATCTCATGCTGTATTTTCATCGCTTTTTAATTGTTTCACAAATCTCCCAACATCCTCTATTCCGATGTCTCAGTGCCCCTAAAATTCCTAAACACCCAAACATGTAAACATATATAGATATAGAAGATATAGATACAGATACATATATAGATATAGATTCAGAACTAATAAAAATAGACAAAAATTGAAAAATTAATGGGGTTGAGATGATTTCTTAGAAGGAAATGGAACCAATTAGTTATCGATATTTTGAATCTCTAATTTACATGCCTTTCATTATTTACAATGTGTAAATGAGTATGTCTAGGATGTCAAGAAATATATTGTGATTTTCTCATGAAGTTGTACTTTGGCTTATATTAATAAAAACTAATGTAGGTATTCTACCTTTAGGCACGGATTATCTATATATATATATATATATAAAATTGATTTTATATCGAATGAGATTGAATTTTAATGTTGAATCTAAAAATTTGTTTGCTTTTGTTAAGTTTTAATAGATATTTGCTAAATTTTAATACTTTATACATGAGTATTGTATATTAGTAGAACTGTAGTTTTGAATTGGACCGAACACTCGGTTTAGTTTGGTCCTAAAATCATTAAACCATAAATACTAATTTCGTGCCTAATTTTATTCAAAAAAGGGTCTAAATTGGGCCGCATATACTCCAATGTAGAAGTGCTAAAAATATAAGCACAAATGTTCTGAAAAATTATTTTTTTAAAAAAGCTGAAAGCCCAAGTTCAAAAGCCCTTGGCTCGCAGACCAGGCTCAAGCCCAGACTCGTATACCTCTCTGGCATTGTATGGGCCTCGTCTTCCTAAAATAAGCCCGATTCGGTCAGTCTCAAATTTTAGGGGAGCTTGACGTGCTTGGAGCGAGTCGGGTCGGATGAAATTTACACATCTAGCTCCAGCGTAGCAAAAAGGATTGGGATTGAGCCACCATCCTTCGAACTCAGACCAAAGTTGTGAGTTTGGGCCGGTTTAGGAATTTAACCCGAGGGCGGTCGTCGCTGATTCTAGGCTCTGGCAAAGCACCTTCTCACTCTCAGGCGAGAGGAAAACCTTTACTCTCTCAAGCCTAAATTCTGTATCGAATCTCGCCGAACCTCCGAATCAATGGAGTGAGACGTGGACACGATGTTCCAGACTTTGCCCCCAATTACTTCTCTCTCCCCCTCAGTCAGCGCCTTCCTCGACGAAAAACTCCACTCCAGAGATGAACTCGAACGAGCTTCGGGTCTCGCATCAGAGCTCCAGACTCGGTGCGCCGATTTGGATCAAAGCCTTATGGATCTCAACCAGCGGCTCGAATCGAGCCTTGTCGCTTACGCTTCGTATTCTGATCAAACCCGTGGTCTCATCGGTGACATCAATTCCAAATTGAGCGATCTACGTTCTTCTTCCCTCATTTCTGGTTCTCTATCAGGTGAAAACATTTATGATATGCTTATTTGTATATATAACTATTTATTTTCGATTATTTTGTTTCTCTTGTTTTATTTCAAGTTGAGGAATTTTTTGGTAATAATTGTTAGATGGAAAGGGAAGCAAGGGATTGAAACGATCAGAGCAGATATTGGGTGAGGAACTACCGTCACTTGCGAAGGAAGTGGCAAGGGTTGAGATGGTTCGAATGTATGCTGGTAAGTTTTGGTATTTTTTTGCTTTGAGTTCCTGAATTGCACTGAGGTGATAATTCGATAATAAATTGTATGTTTTGTTGACATCATTGTTAAATGTAGGTTTGCATATTGTAAAAGACCTGCATATGACATACTAAATGGATATGAACTTAAATGGGAAATGTTGTGACGGGTCATGAACTTTGGGTGGTTTAGCTTGCGTTGTTTGGTTTGTAGTGGTAACAGATTTCTGAATTCAAAAAAGCAATAATAAAATCGTGCTTCTACTACTACCTGTGTGAAATAGTGGTGATAGGTCGGGTATCGTAACACAAGGACAAAAGGCCTAAGTAACGTTATTTTAGAATTAATTTCTAAACTAATCTGCATGGAAGCCTGATGAGATTTGTTTTACTGGATTGAAGTGAAATGAAATAAAATTAAGCTAATGGATTATTAATAATGAAGAGAGTTCTAGGGTTTCAAATTCATCCCTCTCATGATATGGTCATGCAGATTAGGGGTTGAACTATTGATTCAATGTTATCTCGCCACGGGGACAAGGCCTAGCAGCATTGTCAAGAGGATTCATGTGATTTAAGCCTAGCATAGGTTATCTTTGAGTAGCCCAGGTCGTACTTAACAAGTTTGGCACAGTTTGTTTTTATCAAAGTATAACCTATTTCAAGTTTGAGTCACAACCACGACTGAAACTATTGTTTAACCATCTATTAGAAATCACAGAAAACCAATGTGATCGCTAGATTAAAAAGAAAACTCTCATTGAATTTGTAAACCTGTTATAATAACCAATCCTACTTGACTAGGGTTTCATCTAAAGTCTAAATTTTAAAAGTGAGAAGTCTAGCCGCTCATAGTCAAAAGATGCTAATGGCCGAGATGTGAACACCTTAGCAGGACCTTCAGAATTACCATTTTTTTGCCTTCAGAAACTCTCACCAAAACCAGAACAGCCCTCCTTCGAAATTAGGGTTTTGCATTAATAAATCTTCCAAACTAAAACTCATTGAGGCTGTGAAATGTGTGTTTTGGGTCCTTTCGTCTGAAAGGAAGTCATGGCAGTTCAGATGGTTTGGTCCAACGGCTAATTGTTTGCTCTTCTACTCTCTATTTTATCCTGATTTCCACACAACACACTTGAGGCTTATTTTCCAAAATTCAATGTAATGAATTTGGATAACCTGCAATTATAGAAACGATTCACAAATGCATTAAATAACAAAAATAAGTTCGTTAAGTTATGAAAATACATTGATGGAGAAAGAACATGAAAATTTGGGAAGTGCATCCATTAGTTCATTGATACATTGAGATGCAGAAATGCTTCCAGAAATACTAGAATGTGACGATTCAAACAGATCATTGGTAAGAATTTCATTCCAATTCCTTTATTCAGTTCCAAGCTGTTGACGCTGTCTTTGCTTTTATGCTCACCACTAAACTATCACAGAAGCAAGCATTGAGCCCTTCCACTATTAACAGTTCTTACAAATGTAATTTTTATCATTTAAGGCTCCATTTGCTACTAGAGAAAATAGGATCACCCTGCAAAAATCCAGCATCAAGGATGTTCCTGAGTTATAGTATAGCCACCATATTGATGGTAATTCATATTGTTTCTGCTGCATAAAGGTATAAACATTTCATTGATGACAATTATACGGTTATCTGAAATGGTGAAAATAGTTTTCTTTCTCATTTTGGTATGGTAGTTTC
>JAULJZ010114827.1:0-11414 GCA_032270985.1 Heliamphora pulchella
TTTTTGGTGAATACCATAACCCAAGAAGACATAAAGAGCGGAACGAGCACTAAGTTTATTCCGCTCTCTTTTGGAAAAAAGAACAAAGCAAACACAACCAAAAACACGTAACAACGAGTAATTAGGAGAGTGACCTATCAATTTTTCATAAGGAGAAATGCCAGAAAGAAGAGGGGTAGGTATACGATTAAGAAGATATACTGTAGTAAGAATTAATTCTCCCCAGAAAGTGGTAGGGACAGATGAAGAAAGAAGAAGGGAGCGAGCTATGTTAAGAATGTGCCAATGTTTTCTTTCAGCTTTACCATTTTGTGCTGGAGTGTCGGAACACGAAAATTGATGAATAGTGCCAGATGCAGCTAAGAAGTCGATGAATTCGGTAAGAAAATATTCTCCATCCAAGTCTAAAACGGAGGGTCTTGATGGTTGTAGAAAATTGGGTGTTAACCATGGAATGAAATGTGTGATAAATATGAAAGAAATCGGTTTTGTGAGACATCAAATACATCCTACAAAATCGACTATAATCATCAATGAAGGAGACATAATCCATTGACCTCCTCTTTGTTGCAATGGGAGAAGGACCCCACACATCAGTATAAACAAGGGAGAAAGGAAATGTAGATAGCGAAGTACTATTAGGAATGGGTAGAGCTGATATTTTTGTAAGTTTACAACGACTACATTTAGAAATGTCGCTGGCAGACACTTTACCCAAGCAACCAGGCTGAACTAACTGTTTTAGGCGGTCACTAGATAGATGACTTAACTGAGAATGCCAAAGGTAAAAAGGAGAAGAATGCTGATCTAAAGAAAAAGAAGATAAAGCCGCAGAGGAGGAACCTAAAGGGAGATTCAAACTTTCCAACACATATGAATCACCAATCCTACGCCCGGTTCCAACCTGTTTTTGGGATGTCCAATCCTGAATAACACAATTAGAGAAAAAAAACACGTCAAAATCATAGTCAGAAAGCTGACTAATAAATAATAAACTAATAGTCAACTGGGGAACATAAAAGACATTAGGTATGGATAATGAAGTGGATGAAGAAGGAATAACAGAACCAATAGAAACAATTTGCATAGAAGCACCATTGGCAGAGAAATAGAAATTGGAGAAGTGGGGGAGGTATAATTACTAAGGCTGGTCAAATCAGATGTCATATGATGAGAAGAGTTAGAATTAAATATTCAAGTAGCGAGGGAAATACCAGTAAGATAGGAACTATGCAAACCTGAAGAGAACGTACGCATAGTAGATACATGAGATTGGAGCCCAAAGGGTACCTACATGGTCTGTGGTCTGAAACTACTCAAACAGAGAACGCACTAAGGAGATTGGAGCACCACTAAAATGCGAGAAAGTCTAAATCAAATGTCAAAATAACCAATGTTCAAAATAACCAGAACCAAAGGTACGAAATCGGCGAGGACGAGAGAACGCTGCAAATATCCGGCAAGATCGCTGGCGTTAGTGAAAGGTTCCGACGAGGTCGTCAGCGTTGGTGAAGGGTTCTGGCGAAGTCGGCGACGTTGGTGGAGAGATCCGGTGAAGTCGTCGGCAGTCAAAAAGAGTCCCGGCCAAGTTTGAACAAACTAGTATTGCCAAACAGTGCCAATACTGCAATTGGTGTTGCTGCCGGAGGTCGGCGATGTTGTTGTAGAGGTCACTGGAGTTCGGCAAGGTCGCCGGAGGTTGGCGAGGTTGCCGATGAGCTAAAAACGGTCGTCGGAGGTTAGTTCCAAGGCCAAAGGGTTGCTGTCTGAGGCCAATGGTGTGCAGATCTAGGGGTTTCGGTCGGAGAAGAGGAAGGACCAGGCGACTGCGAAGAGGGATCCTGTTGCGAACTAGGGTTTCAATCGGATAAGGAGAAGGACTAGGCGACTTGTGAAGAAGGACCAGGTGACTACGAAGAGGGATGCTATTGCGAACTAGGGTTTCGGTCGGAGAAGGGAAGGACTAGGCGACTGCGCAAGAGGGAAGGACTAGGCGACTGCGCAAGAGGGACCAGGCGATTGCGAAGATGGATGTTGCGACTGTGCGAACTAGGGTTTCGAGTTTTGAGGTGGAAGACGATGACGGCGCTGGAGGGAAGGGTGGCTGACGGATTAGGGTTTGGAACCCTGCTCTGATACCATGTAAGGAAATAAACACTAATATTATTGTATTTTGAGTCAAAAGACTTAATTTACAAAGAAAGAATACATCAAATTTATAGGTTATAGAAATCCTAATAATGGTAATAGACTAATTAGGAAACTAAATCATAATAATATTAATAGTAATGACAGTATATTTTGACAATCTTGATAATGAGAAAATATCCTAACCATATATTCTCACAAGGAGAAAAGCCAAAGGGAAATTTTGAAGGGGGAGTTTGGAAAGTTAGCTAAGGTAGAGGAAATTAGCTGGAGATAAAAATATCGAGTTCTTTGTTGAAGGCTGGGACAAAATTGCGTGCTTCTTTCACAGGGTATCCAATGCTCATATACTTGCCAACATGATTGAGAAGGTGCATGTAAATGGTGCTCTTCTGTCTAGGGAGGAAGAGGTTTGGTCAGTTTTGAATTTTTTTTTTACCGGATTGGCTGGTTCAATGCAAATCCCGGCGATTTTTAGCAAAATCATTAACAATTGCAGTTCAATCATTGGCCCAGTCGAACCGGTACTCGGTTAGACTAATCCATAAATCCTATTATATGGACACAAAATTGACATTCTCATGCGTTTTACAACTTCAGTTCAGATTTATCTTTGCAATTGGGTTTAGCCATTTAGGGTCAGGCGAGAGGTAGCTGAGAGGGAAACGCGACGCGAAGCGAGACTGTCGTACAACGAGACGTGGTGGTGAAACAAGATAGTGACATGAGATCACTTGGAATGTCATGTCGTGCTGAGGAGATACACGGAGACGTGAGACGACATGAACTGCTTCCACCTCCATCCAAGTCTTCTATGATCCTTTAGCCTTCATCAATTTCTCCTCTCCTCCTCCTCCCCCTCCCCTTCCCTGTGTATCTCCTCTCTCCGTGCTTAGTCCTTTGTTTGTTTGTGTGCAATATCAAAACTGGCGTGTGTTCACTAACCATTAATGTGTCATGTCGTGCTCTGTGTATGCTTTGTTTGTATTCCCTGATTAATAATCTATCATGACCCATGATAAAAATTGCAGAGCAATTCTTTAGATTACTAATTGTTGATTTTAGATTAATAATTTGCTATGACTCATAATTTGTCTTTACCCATTATCAATTCATACGCTTCAGTTTTCATATAATTGCAGAGCACCTTTTTATCATCATAATTTTTTGTTAGGTTTTTTGGGTGAAACCCAACTATTTCCTTCTATTTTTTGTATGCAGTTAAATGTCATTTGGCCAAAATTCAATTGCACATTTACCCATTTACTAGGGGGAAAACCGATCTTGCATGGGAACATGTGACTGAGGGTCGAGCGACCGGCGGGAAGAAGATTTATATGTGATTGTATTGTGGGAAAACTATTAAAAGTGGAGGGATTAATAGAATGAAATGACATCTTGTAGGAAAGTCAGGTGAGCATGGCCATGTAAAAAGTTTTCTTCAGATGTTAGGTACAAACTGGAAGTCTCTAAGAGCAATTACTGGAAAAAAAAAGGCAAAGTGAAGAAAATTATGAGCTATGTAATCCCTATGGTCTAGGTGTTTTCCATTGAAGAAATAATTCCACAATGTAATAGTAGGAATAAGAGTAGATCAACAATGACATGAAAGTGGAATGGAAAGGAACCCACCAGAGTAGGTGATTATTTTGCACCAAAGGATTGGCATCTCAACCAACCATTAAAAGTGCGACGTAGGGCACATATGCTTGTTGCCAAATTTATGTATGATGCTTGCATTCCAATTAATGCGGTGAACTCCATTTACTTTGAGCTTATGTTTGATGTTGTAATTGCTATGTAGGATATCAGGCTCCTACGTATAATCAAATACGAGAAACTTTATTGAGAGACTCAAAGAAGGAGCTTCAATTGTTTATTGACTTATTGAAAAGTACTTTGGTTGATACTTGATACACTACAAAGGTTATGGTTGGAGTTATGGTAGACAAAGAAGTCTTAATTTTATTATCTATTACTCTAGGGGAATCACTTTTGTGAAACCAGTTGATATTTCTAATGCGTTTAAAGATGTCCCTCTTCTTTTTAAATTGTTTTAAGAAATTATTGAGTGAGTAGAAGTGAGTAATATTATTTGCATGGTGACTGATAATGGACCAAACTATGACATTACTTGAACTGACCCTTAAGCGATATTGCAATGATGGAGCATGTACATGACCTTGCCACTAGAGCATCAACAGGGACAAAATATGCTTACAATTCCCCATAGTTGTTAACTTCTAACATGTCATCCTCTTCATAATCTATAATAATCATCACAAAATCATCAATTATTTATTCTATGATAATGAATTTGTAAAAATTTACTAGCCATCTCGTAGACTACGACATTGCCTCCTATTTTGCGGAATTGAAGTTCCTTTACGAAGCATTTGCTCCAACTCATCATAATCAAGAAGTGGAGGCTCTTCTTCTTCGACAATTCAAAACTCAATTTTTTCAATGCTTTCATTATTGACTAGATCATAATTTTTCGTTTGGTAATAATGTCTACATTTTTCACTTGAAAGTGGGATTCAATAAATAAATAAATAATTCATTGATAAATGTATGAGATCATTATCAACCAAATCATAGTTTTTTGTTTTGTAATAATGGCTACATTTTACACTTGAAAGTGAGATTCAATAAATAAATAATTCATTAATAAATGTATTAGACTTGAGAAAGTTTAGTTTACCTATTTTTCAAATGCAAGTTATAATGAACATACACAAGATCATTGAGTCATTGATGTTCTAATATATTCCTCTTCTTTGTGTGTATACGTTCAAAAACATTACAATTCCTTTTGCATGCAGAAGAGCTCCTAGTATGTCTAAGAATTCGAATTGCCAACTTCTGCAAGTTTGGAGCACTAAGGCCAAGTCACCTCCACCATTCATCTAATTATCAAGGAAAATAAAACAGAAAAGAAATAAATAAATTACACATCTTTCCAAATCAAATTAAATTAAGTACTAATTTATTTGGTTATGTAGTCTTCACTATAGTAATAACAAGTTACTTCCAAAGCTTTCTAATCGATCTCCAAACATTCTAGTTTCATCCATAAGCTTCGTTTCACTATATGTGGCTTTGGTCTCAATTACATCAAGAAAACTAGCCATAACCTCTTGTTTTTTGCAAAATGATGCTTGATCATATTGAAAAGCGTAGTTCAACCAATAAGGTGTAGCATAGATATTTCTCCGTAATTACGTATCCCAACTCGTCTAATGATAGTTGTATAAGGCTTATACTTTTCCTTTTCTTCATGATAACATTCTAAATGGCCATGTGTGCCTTATACATGTCGTTACATACATCTCCCATGGAAGGCTTTTCATCTCCATCAACAATACACATAAGTGGCTCAACAATCTTAATAATGATCGAACAATCATTCCAAAACTTGTTATCTAGAATGTTGGTAAATTCTCTCTTTCTTTTTGCATATCTTGAATCCGCAAAATCCTTACTTGTTATCAAAGCTTTGTCATCATGCATTAGTTTATAAAGATTATGTAGTGCAATGAAAGAAGTGGCAAAACTTGTTACTCCTGGGTGCGCAATTTCAGTCCGACCCTTCTTTTTTCCTTTGCCAAGCTAACAAACATGAGTGATCATAAGCATATTTTGTCACCGTTGATGCTCTAATGGCAAGGGCATGTGCTTGCTCCATCTTTGCAATATCACTTAAGGGTAAGTTCAAGCAATGAACCGACCAATTTATATTTTTGTAAGTTTCACATATAATTCTTCCAACAGCAACATAGTTTGCTCCATCATCTGTCATCATAAATAGGTTGAAAGTAAATGTAGTGATCCCGGGGTGGTCGTTGGTGCAAAATAATCACCTACTCTAGTGGGTTCCTTTTTCCTTTTGTGTCATTATTGGTCTACTCTTCTTCACACTATTGTTGTCACACCCAAACCCAAACAAGGAAAAGATGAAGGGAAAGCTTAGGAAAATCACAATACCATAATCTTTTAAAGCAGAACCTCTTTTTAAAACAAAAAGAATTTCAATATAAGGATAGAATATTTGAAAAGTAGATTTCTGGGGCTTCAATTTAAACATAAGGATGACCCAAAAAGGTTTTGAGATGAAGGAGATACAGGAGCAAAATTTTGAAAAATTGAAAAGTGCTTCACCAAACAGACCGCTCATAACATGATCGCAATATATCTGAGCCTCATTATCCTATTGCTGGGTATCGATAACATGACAGAGAAGATTAGGTTGCGGCACCATCGTAAACAACGCAACACACTCATCGGTCTCATCGAGATGTAAATTGAACTCTCTGACCTCTCTAAGCATATTCCACTCTCAAATGGCTACACGGGCCAAAGAACTAAGAAATTTCCGACCACGAGCATTGGTCACTAAGTTAGCCTTCCCCGAATGATAATGTAAATCAAAGTCATAATCTTTCATGTACTCCACCCACCTCCGTTGCCGTAGATTCAAGTCATTTTGAAAAAATAAATACTTTAAGTTTTTGTGATCCGAGAACACCTCAAAACGTTCGCCATATAAATTGTGCCTCAATGCCTTCAAAGCAAAGGTCATAGCCACAAGCTTTAAATTGTGCGTCGGGTAATTCTTCTCATGTGTCTTCAACTGTCGAGAACCGTAGGCGACTACTCTACCCTGTTACGTCAAAACGCAACCCAAGCCGTCGTGGGATGTATCACAATACACAATATAGCCCAACCCTCGTTTTGGTATAATTAAAACGGGCGCACTAGTCAACCTCTTCTTTAATTTCTGGAAAGTAAGCTCATAAGTTTCGTTCCACACAAACTTGATCCCTTTGCGTGTAAGGTGTGTCATAGGCACGACAAATCGAGAGATTCTTCACAGATCTCAGGTAGTAACCCGCTAACCCCACGAAGCTTCAGATCTCAAAAACGCTTTTAGGTCATTCCCAACTCATCATGACATCAATCTTCGAAGAATCTATTGCCACTCCGTCTCCCGAAACCACGTGCCCAAGGAACTTCACTTCGGGCAACCAAAACTCACATTTCTCATATTTCGCATACAGTTAGTGTTCTTGCAGTTGCAACGCGATTCGCAAGTGTTCATCGTGAGCCTCCCTCGATGGTGAATAAACCAAGATATCATCCACGAACACCACTACAAACTTATCAAGGTAAGGGTGGAAGACACGGTTCATCAAATACATAAACGTTGTCGGAGCATTTGTCGAACCAAAACGCATGACCAAGAATTCATAGTGCCCATAATGGGTGCGGAACGTTGTCTTCGCAATTTCCCCTCCTTTATTCTTAGCTGATGGTAACTTGATCTCAAGTTAATTTTGGAGAAGCAACTAGAACCCTTCAGTTGATCAAACAAGTCATCTCACATCTTCTCTATGTTGATGACACTTGGGGTGTTTACGGGTGTTGAGTATTTGTTAAATGGGTATCTGCAAGGTACTCTTATTTATTTTGAGGTTGTATCGAGCCTTGGGGTCAATTTGACCAAGTCGGATGTTATCTCAATTGGCGATGCTTCGAACCTAGAGATAAGATATTCTGTGGTGTAATATTGGGTTACTGCTAGTTATTTATTTTGACCTTTCGTTAGGGGCACCTTTTAAGCCAAGAGTGGTTTAAGACAAGGTCTTGGAAAGGTTCCACGAGAGGTTAGTCTAATGAAAGTGACAATACCTCTCCGAAGCGGGTAGGCTTACTCTCCTTACTCTTTAGAAGTACTCTCTCTAACCTAACGACCTAATTTTTGTAATTTCACTTCATCCCGGGATTGGTGGCTAAGGAACTGGAGAATTTATAAAGTGATTTTTGAGGGGCAGGGGTTAGGTAAAACTCTACGTACCACTTGGTGGATTATGTTGGTTTGATGTTTCGAATTTTGGTATCCATGCTTGGTAGGACGTCTGGACAGTATTGGAGGACTGAAAATTTTGGTATCCATGCTTGGTAGGCCGTCTAGACAGCATTGGAGGACTGAAAAGTTGGTCGACATAGGTGAAGGATCTCTGCAGAAGGCAAAGAAACCGAGACTTGTTTAAGACAGATCGATCGGTCTAAAAGACGGATTGATCGGTCTAAAGACGGATCGATCGGTCTGGGCGCAATAGCAATTTTCTGCGCGGCGGCTAGGGTTAAGTTTTGACCTAAGGGGCTTAATATATAAATGTTTTATGTTTCATAGAAACCTAAGGTCGTCTATATACTTGAGAGGGCTTAGTAGAGAGGCTAGAGAGAGTATAGGGAGACGGTAAGAGGCTTAAGTTTGAGGCCGCAGATACAGTGTGAGTGTGAGTGTGAGGGAGAGTGATTGTAATCCTTATTAATAATAGTGGATTATTTCTTCTTGTCCCGTGGAGGTAGACAGTCGGCTGTACCACGTATATTCATGTTCTTGTTCTTGTTCTAGTTCTTTACTTGGTTTGTGTGGATTGAAACCTATGTTTCTATTTTCGCTCCATTAGGAGATTTGTGCCTTAAAATCCCATCAACTGGTATCAGAGCATTGGTTATTGACTTGATCACTCGATTGCAGTAAAGATGGTGAACATCAGATACGAAGTTGAAAAGTTTATCGGTAAAAATAATTTCTCCCTGTGGCAGAGACGGATGAAAGATCTGCTGATCCAGCAAGGGGTCTCTAAGGCGTTACTCGACAAGGCAAGGAAGCCAGAGAAGATGATCGATGATCGATGACGATTGGGAAGACATTGATTTCAAGACCACGAGTTCGATTCAGTTGAATCCGGGAGACGAGGTTATTCACAACGTGCTTGATGTGAAGACAACGCACGAGATCTGGCAGAAACTGGAAGGTCTCTATATGAAGAGAAATCTGACCAATAAGTTGTACGTGAAGAAGAAATTGTATGGACTACAGATGAGGGAAGGTATAAACCTTTTGGAACATCTCAACGTGTTTAATATGCTCATCACACAGTTATCCGGGTTTGGAGTAAAGGTTGATGATGAGGATAAGGCGATACTCCTATTGGCAGCGCTTTCAACATCCTATGATTATCTAGTGACGACTTTGATGCACGAGAAGGACACTCTAGAACTTAAAGAGGTCACTGGTGTTCTTTTGTCACATGAAAAGATGAAGAGGGATGGTGAATTAGATGCAGATGGACTGTTGTTGGCTAAGTCTGAGTCAAGCAGAGGAATGAGTAGATCCAGTGAGGAGGGTTCCAATAAAAGGAGATCTCGGTCCAAGTTACGTGCAATGAAGAACGTGGAATGCTTCTATTATCACAAAACTGGTCACTTTAAGAGCCAATGCTAAAAATTGAAGCAACATCTGGAAGGAAAAAAAAGTGAAAAAGAGTTTACAGAATCCGTCAGTTTTGTTGCAGAATCCGTCAGTTTTATAGAAAAATCGTCTGACAGTGAGGTAGACGGAGATGCACTTTCAGTTTCTTCAAATTTTGATTTTTTGTCGAAGTCATAGATATTAGATTCAGGATGCTCATACCATACGTGTCCAACCAAAGAATGGTTTGACACGTATAAACCGTGCAACGGGGGTACAATTTTAATGGGGAATGACACGACTTGTCAAGCCATTGGAACGGGTACAATGAAAATAAGAATGTTTGACGGGGTTGTACGGGCTTTGCTGAATGTTAGAAATGTTCCAGGATTAAAGAAAAATTTGATCTCTTTAGGGACATTGGATTCTTTGGATTACGGGTACACGGGAAAAGGTGCAGCAATGAAGGTTAGCAAAGGTGCTATGATTATCATGAAAGGGCAGAAAATCGAGAATCTCTACAGGTTGGTAGGGGACACATTGGTAGGTGGAGTTACTACTACCACATAGGCAGAATCCAACAGGGACGACACGAGACATAGACATTTGGGGCTTAGTCAGGTTGACAAGAAGAGTCTATCAAAAAGTCAAAAGAAGGGTGCAACAATCGAGGTAGAGTTTTGTCAGAAAGTTCACCTAGAAATCGGGTGAAGATGGTTCAAATCAACAGCAGCAGAAACAGAGTAGTAGAGAACATTCAGGTCACAGGAAAGCTACGGGCAGATTGAGCAAAGAACATAAGCAAGTAGCAGTGTCACAGAAGGTGGAGTCATCACAGAAGGCTGAGACTTGGGAGTTTGGAAGATTGTCCAAGAACGAGAGGCTGGTTGATTGCAAGAGGGTCAAGTTCAAGTGTGGTTTGAATTTGATCCAAGTTCATTCAGGTTGATGAACAGAGAAGGTGGAGCACCCATACCCGTGAATGGGGTGCACGACGAGGCAACCGGTAGATCTTCAAAATGGTGATGGTTTAGAAATTCAAGCCAAGGTAGTGATTGTTGGTTTGATGTCTTAAATTTTGGTATCCATGCTCAGTAGGACGTTTGGATAGCATTGAAGGACTGAAAAGTGGGTTGACATTGGTGCAGGATCTCTGCAAAAGGCAGAGAAACCGAGATATGTCTAAGACGGATCAATCGGTCTAAAAGACGGATCGATCGGTCTAAAGACGGATTGATCGGCGTAGGCGCAGCAGCAATTTTTTGCGCGACGGCTAGGGTTAAATTTTGACCTAAGGGGCTTAATAGATAAGGGTTTTATGTTTCATAGAAACCTAAGGTCATCTATATATACTTGAGAGGGCTCAGTAGAGAGGTTAGAGAGACTATAGAGAGACGGTGAGAGGCTCAAATTTGAGACCACAGATACAATGTGAGTATGAGAGAGAGTGATTGTAATCCTTATCGATAATAGTGGATTCTTTCTTCTTATCCCGTGGAGGTAGGCAGTCAGCCGAACCATGTATATTCGTGTTCTTATTCTTGTTCTTTACTTGCTTTGTGTGGATTGAAACTTACGTTCTTGTTTCCGCTACGTTAGGAGATTTGGCCTTAAAATCCCATCAGATTAGAGTGTGGTTTGTTGTTTTATGGAGAAGGGGGGCCTAGTATTAGGAGGTTGTCACGTTTAATAGATCTAGTATTGGAAAAGTGACTGTAGAGATTTGTGATTGAGAGGGATAGTTGTTGGAGGAAGGTTTTCCAATGTAAGTACTGTTTATGTTAGGGGTGATTGGGGTATTACTTGAGTATCTTTTTTCTCATAGCAAAGACTTATGGAAAAGTATTAATAATGCTAGGATGAATTTTTGAGGCATTTCCCTTGCTCTGTGCAAGACATTTCTTGGCATCTTTGCCTTGGCTAGGGACAAAGATGAGTTTGTGGCGGATTATGCTCGGTGGGAGTATGAGTGTTTGCTATGGTATATTGGGCTGGCGAGTGA
>JAULJZ010114858.1:0-11413 GCA_032270985.1 Heliamphora pulchella
TTCTTTTCTTGTAACATTAGTTTAATACTCCATTTTATTTTATATTTAGCTTAACATTTCTTTTCTAGTTTTCTTTTTCTCTTCTTTAATGGTAGTGTAATTTTCTTTTCTAACATCTTATTTCTTTGTAATATACCTTTATTTTCTTTACCTTGTAATGTAGTTTTATTTTCTTTTAATATTCTATTTTCTTTCTTTCTTTTCTATTTTTTTTCTTTTTATAATGTTTACCTTATTCTCCGTTTCTTTTCTTTTGTTAAACCAAAAAATAATAAAAGTCTTTTAATCTAATTTTCATTGTAATTTTCTTCTCTTTTGTTTTCTTTTCACTTTATTTTCTTTTAGTATAAATATGAATAGTTAAGTTTTTTTAATAATTTAAATAAATATTTTCTAACCTTTTCATTTAGCATCATTTTCTTTTACTAACTTTTTCTCCATTTTCTTTTTTTTTTAAATTCTCAAACTCTCTTTTGTCATAATTGTCACGCTCCAAAATTCGGGGTTACGTGAAAATCTATCAAACACCAGTTTTATGAAAATATAGAGTTTCATACATTGGAATCCGCCTGTTGAAACCAATGAAAAACCCAACAAAAATTATCTCTCATAAATAAAATATATACAGTTCCAACATGCATACAATATATCGCCTTATGGTGTACAAAACCTGCCTTCAGGAACAGGCAAACCAAAAAGAAAAACTACTATAGTCTTCCATCATCCGTCAGCACGGGTATCACTAGATCTACTCAAGATCACCATTCACCTCATTACCTGAAAAAGGTTTTACAGAAAATCCCACCCGTGAGCCGAAGCCCAAATGAAACAGACAATAAAGTTATAAAGTAGGAAATATGCAATTATATGGAGTGGGAGCATACTCAACCACAAACAAACCAAAAGGGTTTTTCATCCAAAAAACCCACAAGTTCCCATCTGGCTAACACTAGCCACCAAAAACGATTTTATTTCATAAAATCTATGTTTTCATCCTTTAAATCAGGTGTTGCAACACATGCAAATAACCAACCATAATTAAGGAAAAACAGTAACCAAAAACATTGTTCCCTCACGGAATGTACCATCGTGAAAAAAGAAGAATAGCGTCCTATGTACCGATTCTGTCATAAGGGGACAGAGGTAACAACTATAGATCTATGTCCATTATCTAAACCCCATGCCTCATGGAACTGGATAGATAATCATAAGTTCTATACGGAGCACCACGACGTAAATGCTAATTTTACGGGCCCAAAACCCGAGGGACAAGAGCACCCAACCGACCTTCTATACGCGAACTACCCCGAAGGATAACAAAGGTACATACTCTGCGCACGTTTCTGAACTTTCACCGAGGATAATTCGTGCCAAATACCCGTCATCTCGGTACATCTAGATAATCTTTTAAAAATCGAACCGTAGCTCAACTACGAATAAAATATTTCACAAATATACATTATACATGTATATGCAGATCCATCCATCAACATGAAGATCAACAAAATATTTTCAAAATATTTTTTTCCGTTTTCAACAAAACGTTTCAAAACCTGAGACTCATCCCCAAAGGTGAGCTCCAAACCTCCAAAACATCAAGTGTTGAGATTTCTATCAAAAACCAACATTTTCACCGTTTTCAAGAACACCTTTTGAAAATCATAAAACCACATGTCATACGATGTATTAAACCAAGAAAAGCGAAAAACATACTTTTTATCCAAAAAACCAAGATTTAAACATAAATATGACATTTCATACATTTTCTACCGATGAAAAAGCATACAATTACATATAACACTCTAATACAGCAGTAGGGTTTAGAATCCTACCTCGGCGAGTCGAAACTCAAAACCTCAAAATTCAAACCACGTCGAAATAGGAATATGATCGGCCGAACACGAAGCTAGCCGCGTGAATAGCAGGCATCCACAAGCTGATTGTCAAAAACTAGGCTCGGGTAGGTCAAATATGGAGAGAGAAGGCATAGAGAATGGAAGAAATAAGCTTTTCCAAACATTCCATCCCCTTGAACTACTTATAGACTCGGCCAAAAAGCAGTTCAGTCGACTGAAGAGACCACTTCAGTCGACTGAAACTCCTCGAAAAACATAAACCGCCACAGTTCAGTCGATCGAACTCAAGAAAACCAGTTCAGTCGACTGGACCAAGCCCTCCAGTCGACTGAACCCTAGGGTCTCAACTTACTATTTTTGGTCTCTGGATTTCTGTTCTAAGGCCAACCAAGCAAGCCTAAACAAGGTCCGAGAAGAAGTAAAACACATCTATACATGCTGTTCTACAACTTGAAAGCATAAACCATGCGTCGATGATATATAACATGAAGAAAAATACGTCATCATTTATATATATATCAAAATAAAACGGTACAGGGTCTCACAACTAGACTCTTATTTTTTTGTTTTCTTTGCTAGTAAATTTTTTTTTAAAATATAGAATTTACATGCATATTTTATTTGTAGTATTTTTTCATCATGTTAATGCTAATTTAGCTTTTTTTGATAATGTGCATATTTTAGTTACTTTTTCAAAGAATTTTTTATAGTTTAGTGTATTTCTTGTTAGCAAATCATGCTTAAACAATTTTAACACTTTCTACTATGTTTTTTTTATTCTTCTACTTAAATCATGATAGTTAGTTTAATTTCGTGAATATTGCATGTGAGTATGTTTCATGTACCCTTTAGTTAGAATTGCATGTCGTAGGACTTAGAATTTTCCTTTTGATACTTGTTTTGTTTTGGCATTCTATATACATATGTTATGTATTTTCGTATTTAATTTTAGATATTCTCTCTTTGCCTCTATTTTCTTTATTTGCATGCATTTGAGAAATTCTATTAAAGAACCAATGATGATTAGTAGAGGCCAACCTTACGATTGGGCGAACGGGGTGCCTAACACCTTTTTCGATTCGTACCTTAGCCCCTGAACCCTCTTTCTCTGGTTGACATTTTCAAGATCAGTAAGCCATTTTTGTTTTTTTTAAATTTTTTCTCAAAAACAAAGTGACGACTTTATTTTCAATAAAATTGGGTTTTTAAATTTTGACTTTCAAGGTGTTAAAGCAATTTTCAAACATCTTTGAATCCTCATATTTTTGAAGCATTTTCAAAACTCCTAAATCCTAACGCCACAGTATTTTCTGGCGACTCTGCTCGGGACTTGAAAACATCATTAGTTCTTAATAAGAATTTCTCTTTTGCATTTTTGCATGCATATGTATTGTTTTTCAAGCCCCCCTGCTTGGTCGACATGATGCTTGAACGTACATCCATTTCGGGGATTGTTGGGAAGGCGGGTAAACTTTACTGACTGTACGCTGTCATAGGTGCAGTAAAAGAGTTCGGGCGTACTGTTTGACCATGTTCTGCATGGAAGGTATATACCCGGCTCTATTCAGAAGGTATCCTGTTTGATTAACCAAAACTGACCTTTTGCATATAGTGAACTTAGAACTCTCCATTAGGTGCTACTAACCCCAGTAGGAGTATGTGTTTTCTTTATTGTATGTTTTAATTGTGTATTGTTAGGATTATTTGTTCGAATTAGGCCAGTTTCTTTTTTGGGTTCGGCTCAGGTTTCCTATAAACCTTCGTTTAGGTTAGTTTTTTCTTCGAATTTTTACCCGGGTTCTTGTTCTTCACCCAGTTTAGTTTTTATGCCGTAGTTTTCTTCTCAGGGTCATGCCCGTGCTTTGTTTTTGAAACCACTAGAATAGTTTCTCTCTCTTTCAGGTTCTTCCTGAATTGTTGGTTCTATAACCCCCGCCTTTGTTTAGACTCACTTTATCCAAACATAGACCCTATTCTATTTCCCTACCATTACGCTGCCCATTTCCCATTAAAATCCTAGGTCGAACCAACCTCTTAAGGGTTAGAACTATTTTCTTACCGGAGTGCTGTCCGTTTCCCCATTTTAGGTGAACTTTCCTTCTAGAATTTAGTTGATTCCCCTTCTTAGCCATCATTCTGGTTTTTGGGTCATCTTGTTGTTATGCTGCCAGTATGAGCATGTTAAGGGCATTGTTTCAGTCTCTGTGCTTATCTGCTCATATTTGTTATTTTGGGTATCCGAGATATTTGTTATCTGTTGTCAGAATAATTACCCGGGAAGTGTCTGATACTAGCTATTCTGCTTTTGGGATCTAGGTTTTCTTTGTGAGTTTACCATTGGGCCAAGAAGAGTACAGTCAGCACACGTTTGGGTGCGGTCAGGATTAGGCAGACTTTGTAGGGTATCTGAATAGTCAGCTGAAATGGCAAAAAATGAGGTGAACTTAACAACTCTGATGAGAGCTATTACTGAAATACAAAGAGCTGTGGAGCAGCAGATCCGAGCTCAAAACCAATGTCAGGTGCAGATCCAGGCGATTCAGGCCCGTATGCCCATTTTGAATGAACAGCATGACGACCCAAATGAGAATGGTGAAGATTTTTAGGATGACAACCAGGGACAAGACGCACCACAGATTGCTGTGCCACCTCAAATTCCCCGCCCGATCTTAGTAGAAGAGGAAAACACCGCTCAATCTAGGGAGTTTGCGCTGGAGGAGAAGATTGATCGAATGGAAAGAGTCTTGAGAAAGGCCAAAGGAGTCGAAGAATACATGCTTGATGTAGGAGGACTTTGTTTGTTCCCAGACGCCAACCTTCTGGACAAGTTTAAAATGCCTGACATGGAGAAGTTCGACGGGATCGGAGACCCCCGAATACATTCGAGAATGTTTGTTGGTACCCTTGCTCCCATGGGTATTGATGACCAGTTGAAGGCTCAATTGTTCAACCAGTCACTCTCTGGGGCAGCTCAAAAATGGTTTCTCTCCCTAGATGTTGCAAAGACTAGAACCTGGGAAGACATAGCTACGACATTTGTCAGCCAGTACAATTATAATGTCCAACTGAACGTGACCGCTCGAGAGCTGGAGACCACCCGTCAAGAAAGCAGAGAGTCATTTTTGGACTTTCTGACCAGGTGAAGGGGAAAGGCAGCTAAAATGACAAACTGTCCAACAGAAAAGGAAACGGTGAGGATTATAGTCAAGAATCTCCAATCTCCTCTGAAGCGTTATTTGATCACGCAGCCGCTCTCCACATTTGAGCAGTTATTTGATGCTGGGGTTCAGATAGAAAATGCAATCTAGTCTGGTGATATCGATGAGGCTGAGCCAAATCAAAAGCCGAGAAGACCTTACCCATCCAACAACCAAAACTATCACACCTCTTTCACTAACCCTGCATCTTGCTCTAACGAGGTGAATTTGCTAAACCCCCAATCAGATTGACCAAATTCTTCACCTTCATCACCTCCTCCCAAAAATAACCAGTCGTTGCAGCCAAAAATGCCAAGGAGAGTTTTCACTCCCCTTAATATCTCTCTGACCACGGCCCTGAATCGACTTGTTGAGAAAGGGCTAATAAAGCTTCTTAATCCAATGCCACGTCGTAACCCTTTACCGTTACGCTACGATCCCACCCAATATTGCTCATACCATCAGAGCCATGGACACCCAACTGACAACTGTCTGAAACTCTGCCATTACATTCAGGATCTCATTGACAATAAGGTCATTCCACCTCCATTTGCATCGAATGTCACAACTAATTTTTAAATTCTTGTGTTTTGCATGATTCAAGTCTCGAGTCAAGTTAGAGTCTTGTAAGTTTCTGCTTTGTTCTGATAAGTTAGATGTCGAGTTTAAGGGCACATCCGTCTGTGCACCCTCTCCTTTTGCTTTCGATTTTGTAATCTCTGCTCTCTTTAATATCAATGAAATAAACGAAGGTTTTGATTATTCTACCTTGATTTATTTTGTACGCTTTCTGATGATTTTTAATTGGAAGAAAATGTCCTCGAAGAATTAAAAGCTTTAATAAAAAAAAGAAAAAAAAATGTGCCCAACCAATAATTGAAGAAACATTGTTAATAAATCTGGGTAATGAAATTTATCCACAAATTGTCCAAATTGGTTCTTCGTTATCTTTAGTTGAACGTGAGCAATTAATGACTTTATTAAAAGAATTCAAAGATATTTTTACATGATCATACGAGGATATGCCCGAAATTGATCCTTATATTATCCAACTCCATATCCCTTTGCATCCCAACGCTAAATCGGTCAAACAAAAATTGAGAAGGATACGGCTAGAATGGGCTCCGGAGATCAAAGAAGAAGTCACCAAGCAGATCAACGCTAGATTTCTTATGATAACCGAGTATCCGAAGTGGGTGGCTAACATTGTGCCGGTCTTAAAGAAGGATGGACGCATCAGAGTCTGTATAAATTTTTGAAATCTCAACAAGGCTAGTCCAAAGAATGACTTTTCACTGCTGCATATTGACGTCTTGGTACATAGCATAGTGGGGCACGCTTTTTTATCATTTATGAATGACTTCTCTGGGTACAATAAGATCTTAATGGACCCTAAAGACAGAGAAAAGATGACATTCATTACATTGTGGGGCACCTACTATTACCACGTGACGCCATTCATTTGAAGAATGTTGGGGCAACCTATCAAAAGGCTGCAACTACCTCATTGGATGACATGATACACAAAGAAGTCGAAGTGTATGTAAACGATATGATTGTGAAGTCCAAAGAAGTTGTTTCATCTCAGTTGGATGGAGATGCCAGGTTCTTGATTGGTTCAGATTTAGTTGTGCTCTGCGACTGTGAAATCTCAGTGGGTTTGTACCCATGTGTGACCCTTGGAGTTGTGACTCAGGGACTTGTGTCGCCGTGATTGGGTGATTATAAGAAGGATTTTTCGTGGCTTCGATGCGTGGTGCGAGACGCTCTACATCTGAACATCTCTGTGTGTGACCTGGGATCCGATCGCTCCCGCGGTTGGAAACCGTAAAGAATTGTATGATGGGGTTGGTATTCTCCCATGGTGGAAGATCGTAAAGGAGTACGTGTGAGTGTGGTAAACATGATAGGTCATGGTAACCTTGTTAATGTGGCTTGTTTGTATGATAGTTGAACCATATGGGTTGCGTCCCCTATGCTGTTTATTTTTGATAGACAAGAGAGTTAGTGTTGAGATGTAACGTTCTTTGTAATGATCAGTCGAGGATCATTGACCGTTGTGTGCGTGTGATTGTGTCTCTAGCTCTTGGCAGAGCAGGGATTTTGTTAGAACAATGCGGCTGTGATATGTGTATGGTGGGTTTTTGAAAGACTTTTGTGAGTCTCGCTTGGGTCTTGGTTGGAGCTTTGAGCTGCTCAGAATTCTTAGAGTTCTTGGAGTTGAGGAGTGGTTGTTGATTGTGGTAAGTGTTGTGCTTCGGCATAACTGTTGTTTGTGTGGATGGTATTCCCGAGACTATGATAAAGTATGAATCAGGAAGGATATGATGTTTGGGAAGCCTTGGTTGGCGTGGCCTATTTGGACCGACGCGACTGACGGAAGGGCCGTGATGAGTTTAGTGAGGAAATTGCTAAGTGTAAGAATTAAGTTTTGGTTGGTGTCTTAGGTTTGACTATTCTGCTATTGTGGATTCAAGGAATTGATGAATGTGTTCTGCGTTGGAGTTGATGTTATATGTCAGTTGACCTGTTCGCTTAGCCGGATCACGAGGATCATGTTTGATTTGTCAGACGACGGAGGTCGTGTTTGATTTGAGGTTGGTCTGTAGCCTTGGTATTAGTGATCTGATGGCGAGATGTTGAGTTGTGTAGTGACGTGCTGTTGCACGGGAGTTAAGATTTTGTTGATATAGGTTGTTGGATACCTATGAGATGTTCTGTCTACGTGACGTGTTTGGTCAGGTGACTCGCTGGAGTCAGGTGACTTTATAGCTGTGATGCCAGATTGATTTTTGATTGTGTGAAACCTTGTCCCAGACAATGGTGTGCCACCTGATGTTTCTCCTGGGTGAGAATTGGGGTACGTGATAGAAGTTCGAGTAGAGGATGAAGATCGGAGGGTTTGCTGAGATAAATTCTTTGGTATTCCAGGTGAGTTACAGGAGCTTCTCTCTAGTGAGCTTCTCTCTGGAGTCGAGTGTTGTGTTGTTGCCATGGATCGGCGGCATGTCAGCTTCAGTGGTGTTAATGTTGGCATCTGTAGGGTGATGATGTGGTATCAAAGTCAGTGGTCATCTGGTGATCGTCAGGATTTGAGTAAAGTTTGTGTGTGGGGTGTGTGACTTCACGTGATCGATGTCGGAGTTTGACGTCGTGTGTATGGACTTATGGAGATAGTCCTTGGTGGGTATTGTGAGGTGTGATTCAGCCAATATGTGGCAATGAGGACGAGGGTGATAGTCTTTGTGTTCGAGCATAGAGCATGTTCGCGATCGAATACCAGGTAGATTGGTCTTGTGTGATGAGTTTTTCGTCAGAGTGGTTTGAGTTCGATGAGAGTTGTGTTTCGAGGTTTGGTAGCATGAGCTGGATCTTGATCCGATGTTTTATGGACGTTTCCTGGATGACAGTGATGTCAGTGGAACTTGCACGTGTGAACAGTCTGTTTGGAGATTGATTCCTTAAGGATGTGTATTCTTGATATCAGTTATGTGACAATTTCCATTGTGGGGTTTTAGTTGCTGAGGCATGTCTGCTATTGTACAGCGTTGCCGGGGCGTTTCTGTTGTTGTACAGTGTTGTTGGGTTTGCACCATGGATTGTTGATGATTGATGGGCTGTGTTTGGCTTGCGAAGCAGTGTTGAATTTTGAGGACGAATTCCTTTAAGGGGGGAGAGTTGTGAGACCCTAACCCAGTTTATTTTGAGAATAATTTAAGTGGTAACGGAGTTTGAGTTAACCTTTGATCTCGGTATGTTGGAGTTTTGTTTCTTCGAAACAGAATAGCATGTGCGTATGAGTTTTATGCTTGTTTGGGTTCGGAAGAGGTTTGTTTGGAAAGTGTTGAGGCTATAAAACTTGTTCTGTAGCAGAAAACAATTTGAGAAAATTCAATGAGGATTTCAGTCGACTGAAGGGGTGAGTTCAGTCGACTGAGTGAGGTTTTTGGTGGTTCAGTCGACTGACCAAGAGGGTCCAGTCGACTGAGCTTGAGGCGGTGTGATATTTTTGGCTTTCTAGAAGCTTTTTCAGTCAACTGGACCGTGGGGTCAGTTGACTGACCTGTGATATTTTTGGGAGTGGCGTATAAGTATCAGTGTTTGGAGATATTTTGGGATATTTTTATCTCAAGTTGAGTCATTGAAAAGAGAAAAACTCATTTATAGAGTCAAATTTGATAGAGTGACAAATTTTTTTGTAAATGAGATCTCTCAATTAGAAAAAGAAAATAAATTTTTGACAAAAGAACTAAAAACTTTGAAAGGAAAAGATCTTGAAAATGACATTTCTTGCAATTTGAAAAAGAAAGTGGATGACTATTCCAAAATCATTTACAAATTTACAAATGGAAAAGAAAACTTTAAAAAACTTTTGGGAACTCAAAGGATGTCTTTGAATAAAGAAGGTATTGGTTATAATGGAGAAACAAATAACAAGAAGAACTCAAAAAGTTATTTTGTGAAAGAGTCCAAAGACTTTCAAGTGTCATCTTCAAGAAATATTTATGAATATACAACTTGTTTTTTATGCAAGAAAAATGGACACATTAAATTTGATTGTCTATTAAAAAGAAAGAATGGTATAACAAAATTAGTGTGAAAAATTAAAGACACTAATCCTAAAGGACCCAACAAGATTTGGGTACCAAAAAAATCACCTAATTTGTTTTGTAAGTATGCTTGAAGTCCACCGTATCTAAAGAAAAATAGTACATGGATAGTGGATGTTCAAGGCACATGACGGGAGACAAAACAAAATTTTTAAGCTTAAAACCTAAAGATGGAGACTATGTGACCTTTGGCGATAATGGTAAAGGCAAGATCATAGGTAAAGGCAAAGTTGGTAAAGAATCCTCCTTTCATATTGATAATGTCTTACTTCTTGATGGTCTAAAGTATAATCTCTTAACCATTAGTCAATTATGTGATAAAGGATATTGCGTTAAATTCAAGCATGATACTTGCATTGTTAAAGATAAGAATAATCATAAAGTTTTATTTGTTGCAAATCGTTTTGAAAATGTGTATACCATAAATTTTGATAAACTAGATTCTCAAAATGTCAAATGCCTTTCGGCACAAAATGAAACAAGTTGGTTATGGAATAGGAGGCTAGGTCATGCTAGCATGGATCTCCTATCTAAACTTGTCAAGAAAAATTTGGTGAAAGGCTTGCCCAAAACTAAATTCATTAAGGACAAAGTTTGTGATGCTTACCAATTTGGTAAGCAAGCCAAAACGAGTTTTAAAAGGAAATTAAAAATTTCTATAAATATGCCACTACAATTACTTCATCTTGACTTATTTGGTCGCATGAGCGTTCAAAGTCTTAGTGAAAAAGTATACGATTTTGTAATAGTTGATGATTTTTCGAGGTATACTTGGGTTTTATTTATTGCATCAAAAGATGAAGTACATTTTGTATTTGTCAAACTTTGTAGAAAGCTTCAAAATGAAAAAAGCTATTCAATCTTACACATCCATAGTGATAGACAAGGAGCATTTAAAAATAAAGAGGTCGAATACTTTTGTGATCAAAATGGCATCTCTCATAATTTTTCGGCTCCTCAAACTCCTTAACAAAATGGGGTTGTAGAAAGGAAAAATCGTTCATTACAAGAAATGGCTCGAACTATGTTAAATGAGCACAAATTGCCTAAGTACTTTTGGGCCGAAGCGGTCAATACCGCTTGTTATGTAATGAATCGAGTTTACATAAGACCTCACCTTAACAAAACTCCTTATGAACTATGGAATGGAAGAAAGCCCAACATTTCTTATTTTCATGTTTTCGGTTGCAAATGCTTTGTATTGAATGAAAAAGACGATTTAGGCAAATTTGATTCCAAATCGGATGAAAGTATATTTCTTGGTTATGCAATTAATAGAAAAACTTTTAGAATTTATAACAAAAGAACTATGTCTCTAGTTGAATCTATTCATGTTAGATTTGATGAAGCTAACCCTTTCTCTTCCAAGCTTTCTAATGATGATGATATAGAAATCAACAAAGGCTTAGAGGATTTGCAAATAAATGAAGATAAGGGAAAAAGTATCGAAGTCCATATTGATGATCAAGATCAAGAAGAACATGAAGTCTTGCCAAAAGAATGGAAGATTGCAAAGGATCACTCTTTGGATCAAATTATTGGTGAACCATCAAAAGGGGTAACTACTCGATCCTTTTAAAAAAACATTAGTAATCATCTTGTATTTTTATCTCAAGAAGAACCAAAGAATATAAATGATGCATTAGAAGATGATTCATGGATAATGAAAATGAAAGAAGAACTCAATCAATTCGAAAGAAATGAAGTATGGCATTTAGTTCCTAGACCTAGAAATCATACCATAATTGGA
>JAULJZ010114869.1:0-32661 GCA_032270985.1 Heliamphora pulchella
TAGGCTACGATAAAGCCGAACCACTATAAATCCCTGGTGTCTGGTTCTTTTTCTCTATCCCTCATCTTTTAATATTTACCTTGATTATATTCTTGCATACCTTGCTTTATTACAATATTAAAAGATTTCTAAAAAAAGGTTTTAAATTTCTTTATTTTGAAAAGACCCAATTCACCCCCCCTTGGGTTGCCTAGATCTAACAAACCGGATGGAAGAATTGCTCTTGTTTGACGAAAGAAGACTCCAGGCCCTGTTTCATGTACAAGGATATCAGAGGAGGATAGCTCGAGCGTTCAATAAAAATGTCAAGACCTGGGATCTCAGAGAAGGAGATTTGGTTCTTAAGGAAATCAGAGCTCCCATCTTTGACCCGAGAGGCAAGTTCAAGCCGAATTGGTCCAGACCGTTTCTCATTAAAACCATCATAACCGGTGGTGCAGTTATTATTATGGATTTGGATGGTAATGTATTCTCTACTCCAGTTAACCTCGATCAGCTCAAAAAGTATTATCCTTGAGGTAAAAATAAAAATAAAATAAAAGCTCGCTCAGTTAAAAATTGAAAAGGCAACTCAAACAAAAGTTAGAGTAGCCCGCAAGGCCGAAAACTCGAAAGGGCGACCTTGGCAAAAGTTAGGGCATCACAAAAGGAGAGTGTCATTACCCGAGTAAAAACCGAGCCCAAACTACGCTAAAGCCTGACTCCATCTTTTTGGGATACGTAGGCAGCTCTTTTAAGAAGTCTGGCCACATTCTTTCTTTTTAACCATATTTGATTCTAAGTAAGTTCAAAGCAAATTAATTCCCGAATTTTGATAATAAAGTCACTTAATCTAAAAACTTTGGATAAATTTGAACCATCTTGAACATAAAGTGGGAGTTTTCATTACTTCGATTCAGAATTACAATGTTTTTGAAAGGAAGGACACGTAAGTCCCAAACTCTACAAAAAAAAAGCTGTGAAATTTTCAAAACAAAGCAGAAATCCTCAAGTCCTCCTCCTCTTTACCACCTGTTTCCCCTTTTCCTTGTCCTTCTTCTCCCTATCCTGCAGTAGCCATACCTTGTACTCAGCAAAAAGCTCGGGACATTGCAGCTCCTGCATTTCTATACTTGAACGAGAAGGCCAAGCATCCTGATACAGTGTTAAAAATGCAGTCCGCAGCACAGATGAGAACAGACGACCTCGGATACTGGGAAAGATGATCTGACTTTGCCCGAACTATCGCATGATCCTATGTGGTTAATAGAAAGTAGTCTGACGCAGACCAATCAACAGAACACCAGGGTGATCCGTAGTAGTCAGAGTCATAGTGGGGATCCGCCACTAGGGACACTGCCAGGTGATATCAGGGCCGGTCAGAGAAGAAAGGTACTGTCGCTAGGTTGCCTCAGCACTACATATCTAATAACAGGGGCGGTAAAGGAAAGCTACAGCACTGTGTCTATCAGTGGGTGGTTTTTACATAAGATTTACCTTCTCTATCAGCCAGATCTACAGCAAAACATTAGATCAGTAAGAGCAGAGCCTTGCAGCATGACAGAGAACTTGATAAAGAGAAAGGTTTGAATCTACCTGAAGGAGCAAGGGGCTTCCAGCAAAAGTAGTGGTCTCACCACGATGGACAGCATCTAGACCCAACAGCGTATCGGCTAAAACAAGTGGCACAAAGTCCTTCTCCATCCACATCTGACCCACGATGTCAACCAATGAATAGCTAACTCGTCCGTCAGAGGGAACACGAAGATACTGGGCAAGAAGGCAGAAGCAAAGAGCATAACGTCGCCGCAGCTGAAAGTCGGGGTCACTAAGGTCACCGGTAGGACGAAATCTGTCAATGATCCAGGGTATGCCAAGACAGTCATCTTGTGTCAGAAGAGAGGCCTTCATCCTAGATAGACCACAAAGCTGTATCACCTGCTGACGGGTTGAAAGATAGAAAGTGGGAACCACGATGGAGCTTCGAGGGGCCAAATCTAAAATGGCAGCAAATTGCTTCACAGTGGGGCATAGCTCTTCAAGGCAGAATCGAAAGACACGAGACTGTGGATCCCACAGTTGTGCAGCAGCTAACAGTAAAGGTCTGTTAATCTTCATGGTCCTCAGTGAGAAAAGGGCATTGATGCCAAATGAGGCGAAGTTCAAACGCTCAATATGGGAGAATGCATCAATCCATAAAGAAAGAGAAAAAGCCACCTGAGTCAGAACAACAGAAAATGAGGCCTCCAGGGCAGTATTTATAAGGCAGAAAAGGGCAAAAAATCAAAATTTTGACAAAAGGTACATTCAAGATGGCGACCGCCACCTTAGAGTAGGTGACTGCCAACTATGAAAAGCATAGTACAGTGACATCAACCTTTTGACTAGGCGACCGCTATGTTGTAACTAGCGACTGCCTTGTAAGCATTTATGGAAAATGGCGACTGCCATGTTGATTATGGCGACCTCCATGTTTAAAAGTGGTAAGCATGTATCAGTTTGAGGTTTCTGCATTTTGTATAAGTCTTGACATTTGTTTTGAACATCCAAAATAGTTTGAACAGCAAAAGATGAATATGTGAAGTAATAAATGGCACGAAGGCCCACAATACATCAGAATGTATCAAAATGTAACTGGGGTGCCTAGGCCCAATAAACAGCAAACTGGGGCACACGGGCCCGTGGAGCAGGTAAATGTATGAAAACGTGTCAAACTGGGGCACACAGGCCCATCAAAATAAATGTAGCCGAAGATAAATAAAACTAGGGAAGGAGGGAAGCTCTCTCTCTCAAGTGTGTCTCGGGCGGACTCGACGGGGAGGATCGGCCTCCTCTGAGCTGTCATCCTCGAAGAATCTGTCAAAGTCATCACCATCGTCACTGCCAGAGGAACATACAACTCTGGACCGGCTCCGAGCAGATGAGATTGATCCTCTAGAATGAGCCCGAGAAGATACCTGGGAACCACGACCTCGGACCGGGGATGGGGCTGGAGCAGGGGGCCTAACCGGAGCTTGTGGTGGCACTATATCGGTAGCTGGAACTGGAGGCTGTCAAGAGAAAAGTAAGACTCAGATTAGAATAAAGACAGAAAAATGCAGAAAAATCGAAAAGAGCACGCAAGCTACTCACAACGGCTATAGGCATGAAAGCAATGCCGGCTGCTCGCATATTGGCATCTATCTGTCGGACCAATACCCTCAAGTCGGTGACCATCAGCATGGTACGATCTAACCAAGCCTGATCGACCTGTAAGAGGGAACAGTTCAGGAAAACTAGACAGATAAAAAAAGAACAAGTGACTGAAAACTAGACAGATAAAAAAAGAACAAGTGACTGAAGGAAAGGTTGGAGACTAACCTGGCTGATGTCAGCCCTAAACTCCGGCGCTGGCGGAATAGGGACTGGTTGAGAAAAAGGGAAGCCATACCCTACGGTCTGGACATCCCATGAAATCTCTGGGCCCCGCATCCCGCTAGCAGCATCACCGACAGTAGTAGCATTGGCAACTCCCACTCCAGCATCAGTAGCTGCACCAACACCAGCTCCCTCGTCCTCTGGCATTTGTCTCCTCCTACCACTAGGGGCAGCTGGGCCAGGACCAAGTGGTTCTAGCAAATGGGTCCAGGCCCAGGCAGTGTAATCTCCCTCTGCCACTAGCAGCTCAGTAGCAGGGGTCCCCATCAGCTCGAGGAGAAGATCGACCCTGCTCAGATGATCAGTCCGGTGCATACAGGCTGGAGGAACCACCGGGATCCAGAAGTGATCCAGGCTGAGCAACTGGTGAACCACTCGCTCTCCTAGATAGTACTCCCGTCCAAATGGACCCTTCAATAGGATCCGCCTGGAAGTGATATCTCAGCTACGCATCAGGTCTGTGCCAACCCGATTCTCTACTCCCTGCCAAACGTCCCAATGAACCTGCAGAGTACAGTGAACAGTATAATATTCAATAATCGATAAATGTAGTGTAGTATCAGTGAACGAAATATAATGATCAGTGTGGTACAGTACAGTGAGCAGAACAGTGCAAAAAGTATTGAACAGTAAGTAGGGATACCTGATCAGGCGTTAGCTGGTCTAAGGACACCCAAAAGCAGTCTACGTCCTTCCCTCCATCCTTCTTCCCCTTTAGGCCTCGAGACCACCGGGCCGCACGGGGAATGATTGAAGGGTCCGCAGAGGAGGTTGCCGGGACGTGAAGCCCGAGGAACTCATAGGTCCACAACTGCAAAGAAGAAGATGTCAGCAAGCAGATAATGACAGATAACAGAAATTAATGGGGAACTGCAGAAACTAAATCATACCTCCTAAACCCTCTAGTATCCCCCAATACTAACCTCCTGTGGGAATCGAGTAAGAGTCCTCATGAAGCCATAGAGGGTGGCGAGGGTAGCTCCTCCCCAGTCGAATGTAGCAACATGGTCGAGGCGAGCAAGGGCACCCAGGTAGTGAAAATGTACAGTACTCTTCTTGTTCGAAAACAAGGAGGTTCCGAACATATACATGAGAAAACCCCGGGCGACCCACTCGTAGTGGAGAGGCTCGGCGCACTGGAAATATCTAAATCTCTCGAAGAACCAGGTGTATTGGACCCGGTCTCTGTTCATCTGGGCGGGAACAACTCCAAGGAAATATGTCAGCGCATCAGGGGAACTAGCGATGAGTGGATCAAACGAGATGGTAGCCCCTCCAACCCGAATGCCGGTGATAAGGGTGAAGTCCAGAGGCGTCAAAGTAGCCTCAAAAGTGGTAAAATGAAAGGTGTTGGTGGTATCCCACCACCGCTCAGTCCGGGTAGTCAACCATACCCAGTCGTTGCTTGTTCTACCCAACAAGGGTATGAAGCGAGCAAAACCAGAGACATCAATATAAGCCCGGCTGGGAGCAGGAAGGGCATCATACCACTCCAACACCTCTCTAGAGACAGAAGCTCCGAAGCCATGGACATAGTGACCAGCCTGAAAGAAGAGGACAAGCAGAAAACATATAAAAGCAGATCAAGCGAGTGAAATGCAGAAAAATATTTGAAAGCTAACCCTAGGTTCGTGTGTAAGTGACGACTCTTCGATTTTATCAAGCCCTGATAAATCAGGCAAACCTTTCTATTCTAGGTTCATGTGTAAGTGATGACCCTTCGGTTCTTTCAAAACCTTAGAAAACTAGGCACCCTAATCCTAGCTTCGTGTGTAAGTGATGACCCTTCGGGACTAAGAATCCTAAGCCCTAGCGCGCCAAGCAAATCTCTATCTTTTTGTGATTATCATTCTTCCAAAAAAAAAAAAAAATAATAAAATAATCTCTTCCTTTAGATATTTGTGTTTTGCCCCTTTTACCCTAACCTTTTAGGATTAATTTTTTAGGAATTTTTAAAAAATTTCCCCTATTTTCTTAAAATTTTTCCTAAACTTTTTAGGATTTTTCTAAAAATTTGTAACATTTTCTTAAAATTTTTTTCTAAAATTTCTACGGTTTTCTAAAAAGTTCTGACATTTTCTAAATATTTTCAGGATTTTTCTAGAATTTATAACATTTTCTTAAAATTTTTCTCAAATTTTTAGAATTTTCTAAAAATTCCTAGAATTTTTTAAAAATTTTCTTAATTTTTTTGGGACTTAAAAAAAAACATGCCCCTTTAGATTCTAGAGTATATGAAAAATTTGTCCCAAATTTTAGAATTTTTGACAAAATGGCCTCTAATTTTTTTTAGGATTTCTGAAAATCACCCCTTTAGTTTTTCATGCTCCAAAAATAAAAATAAAATTTTCCCCTTATTTTTTACGTTTTTCCTTAAAAAAAAATAAATAAAAAAATAAATTCAAGCATTTTATTTTGTACCTTAATTACGCTTTTCATTGTTTGTTCAAATTCTAGTGTCCTTATTGTTTTAATCTCCATCGCATAGGTACCTAAGCTAAGTTCAAATCCCAAACATCACACACTAGTCATCATCCATATTGAAATAAATTATCATCATTCATCATCATTCATCATCATATGGGGGGATTCTAAGCATGCGTCTACGTTTGATATATCATAAAAACATGCTTAGGTATTAAAATGGTAAGGATAGGATACATACCGAAGGTCGCTGACGAAAAATGTGGTGGTCAGGCTTCCGCAGAAGAACGTCAACAGCAACGACATCGGTAGGAGGCTCGTAACGTCTCATCCTGCGTGGAACCACACGATAGGGTGCTGGAGCGTAAGTATGAGGATCAAAAGGAGTTGGGTGGCCCTCTCCAGCATCAGGGTCCAAGAAATCAGCCATTGCAGAAAGATATCTGAGCTTGGAAATCAGGTACGCAGATATCTGAGCTTAGATTCAGGTACGCATGAAAGATATGTTCCAGTTTTGAAGAGGGGTGTTTGATCTTGCTTCTTCTGATCAGCTTTTTTTTCTCCTAGCGTTGACCGCTCGAGCGGTGGGAGCGCGCTCGAGCGGGGTGGTGGCAGAGAGTGGGTCTGGTAGGTGAGCGCTCGAGCGGGGGGTGAGCGCTCAAGCGGAGGTATTGCAGAGTGGTATGTCGGCAGGGGTCCGCTCGAGCGGTGGAGGCCTGGCGCGACTTTTTATAAATATTTGAGACTTGAGATATTTTGGAGATTCTTAGCTTCTAAGCTAAGTTTCGGTTCTCTCTGCCTTCTCTCTAGCTTTTGGAGGGCCCGGGGCTTCGTTTTCAGCCGACGGACAGTAGATCCTTGATGTTGGAGCTGAGGGCTTCACATTCATCCGGTCAGAATCTCGTTTCGTCGAGGTTCAATTTTTGAGACGTCGTGCTTTAGGCTCAACGAAGTAGGACTCTAGACCCTACTCTGTTAAAGTGTGCTACGTGCAATTATATGCATTTTCTCCGGTTAAAAATGCATCAAATGTTATTTTTCATGTTTTAAACCGTGTTGTGGATGGAAAGCACGTGTTTTTGCTTTTTTCTTGGTTTATTACATGTTTCGGATGTGTTGATATTCGTGGTTTTCAAAGGGTGTTCTTGAAAACAGTGATTTTGTGAAAGGAAAATCTCGACACTTGGTGTTTTAGAGGTTTGGAGCTAACCCTTGGGGTTGAGGCTCGGTTTTGAAACGTTTTGTAAAAATGGGAAAAAACATTTTGAAAATGCTTTTGTAGATCTCCATGTTGATGGATGTTGGATCCCTTTTTATACATGTTGACGTATAATTGTTTTCGTGGAAATGTATTTTTATGAAAATACTTTTATAGTTGAGCTACGGGAAGATTTTTGTGAAATGATTATCTAGATGTACCGGGATAGCGGGTATTTGGCACGAGTTGCCCTCGGTGAAAGTCCAAAAACGTGCACAGAGTAGGCACCTTTGTTATCCTTCGGGGTAGATAATGGACATGGGTCTATAGTTGCTACATCTGTCCCGTGGTGACGGTGTCGGTACATAGGAATCATTTACTTTACCCTCGGCAGCGTGTTCCAAGAGGATACTTTTTTCTTTCTCCTCGATGGTGTAGTTCGAGTGGAGCATACTGTTTTATTACAGCTTACCGTTTTATTTTCCTCTGCTGTGTGTGGTCCAGGTGGAAAATATCTTTTCTTGTTCCTCGGTGTGTATCCGGGTGAAAAATAATGTTTTGGTTACTGTTTTTCTTTAACTGTGAAAACGTTATTTGCATTGTTGATATGCATGGTTTTGAGGATCAAAATTTGGGGTTTTATGAAGTAAAACTGTTTTGAGGCTCGCGTTAGACTAATGGAAAAGCTTGTGGTTTTGGGTTGGGAAAACCTTTCTGGCTCCTGTGGTTGAGCTTGTATGCTTGTGATTGCATATCTTACTTTACAGCTTTATCGTTTATTCCTGTTGGGCTTCAGCTCACGATGTGGGATTTTGTTAAAAACCTTTTTTAGGGAAACGTGGTTCTGTAGGTTGACCCGGTGATGCCCGGAGGTAGCTGTGGACAAGACTGATGCTTTGCCTTTTTAGGTAGTTTATACCTGTTGTATATATTTTATGTTGGTTAGAACATGCTGTAAAACATATGAAATGATTATGGATGTATGCATGTTTTAATGCTTTCGAGAGTAACGTTGGGTTAATTGTTGCTTTTCGTAATTTCTTACTACGTTTTTCGTTGTTGGGTTCAACGGTTTCAAAACGAATTTTCAAATGATTTTCATTTCATATAAACTTTTGTGCTTCAAGGTATAATTTGGAATGGCCTAAGCTTCTTTTAAAACGAAAAGATTTTTTTATCTGAAAACTTGTATTTTGTTTTTAAAGACTTGGCTTGTGGGACCGTAACTGTAGTTTTTTGGCTACTCTTTTAACGTGACTAAATCCTCGGTAGTATGTTTTTACACAAGTTTTAGCCTTGTTTTGGCATTCTGGTTTTTACAAATCGTTTGTGTTTGGGTGGTTGTGGTGGTTATGGTGGCTTTTTGCGTGACCCGGAGGTTAGGGCGTGACATCCAATCAGGTCTGGGAAATTGTAAAACCACCCAAAGGGATAAAACTCATTGGATGCAAGTGGATTTACAAAAGGAAGATAGGAGCACACGGGAAGGTTGAAACCTTTAAAGCTCGGTTTGTTGCTAAAAGGTTCACTTAGAAAAAAAGGGATCGATTATGAGGAAATCTTTTCGTCGGTAGCTATGCTTAAGTCTATCCAAATTCTCTTATCCATTGCCGCTCATTTCGATTACAAATTTGGCAAATGGACGTCAAGGCAGCTTTTCTTAACGAAAGTCTTGATGAGTGTATCTATATAATACATCCAGATGGATTCATTGCAAAAGACTTGGAACACATGTTGTGTAAACTTAAGAGATCTATTTATGGACTTAAGCAGGTATCGAGGTCTTGGAACACTCGATTTGATGAAACCATTAAGTCTTATGATTTTGATCAAAGTCCAGATGAGTCCTGTGTGTACAAGAAGCGTGATAGAAGCGTGGTGATCTTTCTAATACTTTATGTAGACGATATCTTGCTCATCAAAAATGATATGGGGGCATTATCTACGGTTAAAATATGGTTATCTCGGCAGTTCGATATGAAGAACTTGGGAAAAGCCAGTCACATCCTTGGGATCAAGTTTATGTGAGATCGGAAACAAAGGATGTTGGGCTTATCACAAGCAAGTATATTGATGATATCCTAGCTTGTTTTAGCATGCAGGATTTCAAGAAAGGGTTTCTCCCTTTCAGGTATGGAATCACTCTATCCAAGGATCAGTGTCCTAAGATACTTGATGAGATAGAGAATATGAAGGCAGTTCCTTATGCTTCAGCAGTAGGAAGCCTCATGTATGTTATGTTTTGCACTAGACATGACATCTTCTTTGCTGTTGGCATGGTTAGTAGATATCAGTCTAACCCAGGGCAGGAGCATTGGACTACGGTAAAGAATATAATCAAGTACCTGAAAAGGACTAAAGATTATATGTTGGTTTAGCAGGCAGATAGTCTAGTACCTTTGGGGTACATAGACTCAGATTTTCAGTCTGACAGGATTTTTTGTAAGTCTATCTCAGGATATGTGTTTACCTTAGAAGGTGGAGCTATAAGTTAGAGGAGTATCAAGCAGTTCCGCATTACTGATTCCACCACAGAGGCCGAGTATATGGCAGCTTCTGAAGCAGCCAAAGAGGCCGTTTGGCTCAAGAACTTCCTGTTGGATCTAGAGATAGTTCTTTCAGTTCAGTAGGCTATTACACTTTACTGTGATAATAGCGGAGCGGCTGCAAACTCGAAGGAGCCAAGAGTCCATAAGAAAGGCAAGCACATTGAGCGTAAGTATCACCTGAGACGAGAAATTGTACAGAGAGGTGATGTTACTGTGACTAAGATTGTATCAGAAAATAACCTTGCAGATCCTTTTACAAAGAACTTACTGGCTAAGACTTTTGGTAGTCATGTAGAGAAAATGAGAGTTAGATGTATGGCAGCATGGTTTTGAGTATAAGTGGGAGATTGTTAGGGTTGGTATACTGAAAATTATATTTTTAGTAATTAATTTTATTTTAATAAAATTAATTTTTTATTTTATGAGAATCTTTATGAGTAATGTATGTACATCATTTCTTTGTTATGCATGGATGTCAAATATTTTGTATAATATTTAATTTGGTGTGTAGAGTACGACTTGCATACAGAATATCAGATTTTAGGTTCTTGCAGAATATAAGTTTTTTGTTCACAATTTAAATGAAAATAGACATACCATCGTTACGACTGTAGCACAGAATTTTAGTAGACCTGTCTTAGTTACGGAGAATAGCTAATAGCGTCGTCTATTATTCTGACTCTCTGTACTAGTACACTTTGTGTGTATTGAACGGGACATTTGAGATAATTAATTTTATACTAACTATTCAATTAATTCACACCCCAAGATTATTATGAATAGTGCTTATCCTCTTAATTCTGAAATAATTATTGGTTTGCGTATATTTAATATTCGTTGTTTTGATTTATTAGAGGGTGCGATCTTATATAGGTCTATATTCCCGGTGACTTGGATAACAATATTATTTATATGGTGAATATTAATTATTGACGAAATCTACGTCCCGAAAGATCGGGATTGATGATACCCCTTTTAAGAAAGCTTATAAGTTTTGACTGGGCCAAACTCTACAAGTGGATTTTATTATCCGGCGGTCAAATAAGTTAAGCGGAAGGGTTTAAGGAATATCAAGATGCCGATTAAATTAAATTGTCAGTAATTAAATTTAATTAGCGGGTATCAAAATCTTAACGTGGGGAGAAATGGTAAGCATTTAATAACAGGAGCTCAATGCCAGATGGTCTTGAGATTATGGATCAGAGTACAATTATAGTTCTTTATTGGTGTGAACTGTAATTTAGTGTTTTATGAAATTTACAGAAATCGCTGCTGATTTTTCATAATTGCAGAAACTGCTAATAGGTGTCTGTGTTCCACTGGAAGTCTTACTCATAATTACTCCCCAGGTCCTTATTGTAGCCATATAAATATGCGGGTAGGCTAAACCAGTTTCATTACTTGTCTTTTAAGACTAAATATATCTGAGTTTTGCCGGTACGAGTTCTCAATAGTCCATAGCCCACACTACGCTCGAGAATCGCGTAAGAAAATACAGTAAAAGATCTTACAGGAGCTTCAACTCAGAATCAAATTGTAGTTGAAGAATCGACCGATAAAAAGGTATTTTTCTAAATTAACTTTGGTTGCACGAGTTTTATTTTTGATTGTTCGACGTCAAAAATTTTATCTGGATCTCATTTCGGTGTTTGCCCATCCAGTTAATTTTTATCGAAAATTATTTGCAAAAATAATGATCTTGATAGTTTTGCCTCCAACACTAAAGAGCAAAGAAATCAAGCTAAACTATCGAAAAGTCAAAACCCTAAGTTGCCGAGAACCTCTGTTCAGCACTGCCCCATGTTATCTTCTTCTTGTCCGTGTGTTTCTTCTTCGCGCCATGGTTGTGGTGCTCAAGCTTGGATCCTTGGTCTCATACCAAAAAGATTTGAGAGCTGCACTATAAGGATCTTACGTAGGAAGCAACCGAGAGCTAAGTTCAAGATAGTCAAAGCTTAGGGTTTCCAATTTGGGGCTTTTGGCATTTCTGACTCCATGAGGTAGGATTCTGACTAATCTCAGTGGTTTGCATTGAATTGTATTGATTTTGAGTGTTAATTTAAGAAATCTTATACTTTTGAGTAACTAAAGTTAAATCTTGATAACTTTAAGGGCTAATCAATTTGGATTCATCTTGATTGGAAGACACTTTAGGGTAGGAGTATGATTGCGAACACCAGGGTTTGGTAACTTTATAAGTTATAAATTAGAAAATCAAGAAAAGTTTAAAATAAATAAATAAATAAACATGAAGTTAACTCTCGAATTTGATAGAATTTAATTGACTTTGTATATTGGACTTGGTCGTAAAAGAATTGGGCAAGGCATTGAAATGGCATTAACTTGATGAAGTATGTGACCCAAATAACGTGGTAATGTGCGGGTTGAGGATAAAATTCATGATTAATAGCAAGCTTGGAGCTTATTGAGTTAAAATTCTAGGAGAGTAAACGGAACTTGGAATCGGTAACTTAAACCTGATGACTTAAAGATTTGAAAATTTAAGTTCAAATTGTTAGCTTAAACTTAAATTGTAGGAGTTTTGGTTAAATCCCAAATTGAAGTCATAAGTTGTTGAGTTGAGTAAAAAGAAGTTGATGTTTGGAAATTTTCATTTAATGGTAAAATAGAGATTCTAGGAAAATTAATTAAACTAAGTGTTAGGTTGATAGATAATTGGAAGATCAAATCCAAAGTGAAATTTAGGAAACTTGGAGGGGTGTCGAAGTTTAATTAACGTACGGTCATTCAATTTGGGTATTTAGGAAAGCGTTTGGAAAGAACCTAAGTATTGATTGTAGTAAAGTTTCAAACTCTTGAAGATGTGTTAGAAAGTGGAGTATTGAAATAATTGTTGAAGGGCCTAAACTTTGGGACTTAACGAACCATGAATTTGTCTCCTGATAATTAAATGGAATGTTGGGACAAGGTGCTAAATATGACATACGTGAACAATATATAGATTAGTGCAGAACGACGGATAATTCCCTGACTAACGGGAGTGACTTAAAACTTTGACATTGGTTAATCTTGTGAAAAGTAATCAGAATGTGAGAATTTCATTGTGAATGGACTTAAGTAAATAAGTTGGACTTGAAATTGACTAAGGTATTGAATTGATGAGTTGTAACTTAATTATTTGAAAGTAGGACACTTGGGTAGTGTGGTTAGTTAGTTCATATATTTTGGATTAAATTCTTGAACTGGAAATAAACAAATAAGCTACAAATTCTTATTTATAGTAAAAATGGTTATTTATAAATCAAAGTTACATTCTAATTTGATGTAAGTAAATGTGTTAAGTGTTGAGTTGATTTAAGAAACTAGTTAAATAACGCGTCGGAGTTCAACCTAAAGCTTAATGGAATCCATTATATAACTTTGAAATTATACATCTGAATGTGATATTGGGGAATGTGGTTATGTAATGAAATGAATGAAAATGAGATTGTTAACTTAAGTTGAGAAAATGAGATTGTTAACTTAAGTTGAGAACTTGATACTTTATTTCGATTAAACTTTGACTCGATTTTCAAAATAATATAGACATGTTGAATTAAAAATTTTAGAAAAATATGTTAGGTTAAATTTGAGACTGTCATCTTTAAATCTAAAATACAAAGTGTAATTAATATGTAACTAGAAAGATACAAATTGAGAAGAAGAATATGGAATTGACAAACTGGATGGATATGCAATAATAGTGTTCATTGATAATATGGAATTAGAAATTGAATAATGTAACAATTGTGAAATTGGAATGAGAGATGGACTCCCGATCGGTAATTAATATTGATATGATTAATCAAATATTGAACCAAGGATGGTTGATGTGGATGCGATTGAGTTGGGCTTGATTAGCTCCGTGGTGAAAGACCGAAAACTTGCACAAGCTAGGTACTGTGTTCCCTTGGGTTAACCCCCGCAAAACAGACGTGATTGTGTCGTTGTGAGTTATAGAGCTATCTATTACCCAATGGTTTCGCATTGCCTATTGGGAGAATAGGGAGGGGTTTCTATAAGCATCACCCGACATCGGTTCAGTATTTGAATTATTGAAATAAAAGTGAATTGGGTACAAAGAACAAAAAAAAAATGGGAAAGAAAATTTAATGGTAATATAATGGATAAGAGATGTGTTAAATAGTTGGCCACAACTTAAAGAGAAGACGAAAATGAAAGTAAGATATAAAGTAATAAAGGAGAAAGAAAGAGTGACTCAAGAAAAGAAAAGAAAAGACAAGAAATTAAAAGATAGTTTAAAGATTGAATGAGAAAAGAATACTAAGTCTAGTTAATATGAAAGAGGGAATAATTAAAAACAAGTTAAGAAGAAGTGTTACAACTTTTAAGAGTCGCAAGAGTTAAAATGATTCAGTACTTCATTTATGTTTAAAAAAAATATTTCGAATAATAAAAGAACTAAGGGCCTAATAAAGATGGAAGGTGGAAAGGAAAATAAAGATAAAATGTTAAGAAAATAGCAATGAAAATCGGATGATTTAATTAGTGTAACGACTCGATACAAACCCTAGTTGTAATAATCCGGTTAATAACGACCCGTGTAAAGGCCCTACTCGGACCTCAGTGTTAGTGACGGATAGTCTACGAGACTATAGAATACAGAAGAAGTTCAGAACCTTAACTTGAATCGAAAACCTTAAGTTCGGCCCGAAAACCCTAAAAAGGTCCAAAACTCAGGCAATAAAACCGTAGGACCCGGAGAGTCTTCTAACATTCTAAATGAAGTATATATCATAAAATAATGAATTAAAAATTAAAAATTCTTATAAATAGGATAAAATGACCGTTTTGCCCATAATACAACAAAAAGCCTTAAAAACTCAAATTTTGACATATGGATATCCTAAATCAAGAATTTACGTAAAATTAAGTAGCAAAAGATAAAATAACATAAAAAATATCAAAAATACCCCTTAGTGGCTGACCACCTTGGGAAGAGTGCCAAAAAGTGACGTTTTGCTTTCTTTTTAGCTTAAAATGATGAAAAATGTATTAAATTAAGTATTATGATGATCCAATACTTGTTGAACAAGTAATATACATAATAATATAGTGTTTTAGGTCAACAAAAGTAAACAAATTATTATTGAAGTTCATACACAATAAAATAAGTTAAAAAGTCACATGTTGCCAAAATAACTTAATTTAACTTAAAAGACTACATCTATTTAATCAATTGCTATTGAAACTATGATAATACATGGAAATACTATATTTCTCATAAACATATTAAAATAATAAGTCTCAGTAGAAAAAGACATAAAAAAGATACATTAAATTAACTTTTAATACATTTTCTTGCACAATAGGGGCACGAAAACTAAGACAAACCCCTTGATTGATGGGAGATCAGAATTTTATCCCCCAAACTGACCCTAGCTGTATTTTAGCTTTCCCAAATCTGATTTTTCCCCCTCAAAGCTTGAACCAAATTAAATGAGTCATGTGAAGAAAGGAGAAAAAGCCTTATAATAGTACTTTTATGTCCCCCTTGTGTTCCCTAACCTTCTCCTATATAAACTAAGCCAAACACCCTCTTCTTCCCTTCATAATTTCGTGCAAGAGAGGTGAGGGACCAGACCTTCAAAGTTCTTGATGTATTCTATAAGTTTGAGGGAGAAAAAGAAGGAGAAAGGAGGAGAAGAAAAAGAAACCATGGAGAGGTGTTTTGTTTTAAAACTAAGTCCTTTCATGCCACCATCCTTTGAGCTCTCAAATAAGTAAGTAAAACTTCTAAACTTTGTATCTAAGATCCCTCAAAATATCCCCCAACACATCCCTTTAAATACTCTAAAAATCAAGAACCGAAATCAAACCGAAAAGGCGTTGTAGTTAAGAATTAGGGGCTGTTGAGTTTTTGGATGATATGAGATGTTGTTGTATGTTATTATCTTTGAGTTTGATGAATTTTAAGTGTGATGGAGCCTTGATATTAATGTCTAAAACACAAGCATGCAAAGAAATGGAACAAAAACTTGACATGACATAAGTAGAGGACTTGAACCCTAAGAGGCGTAATTTTTGAGAACTTTGATGTTTTTGTCCTAAGATTTGAAATGCCATAACTCAATGTAAAAAATTGATCTAAGCATGGTATCTATTTCTAGGTTCATATTTTTATGTCATCTTTCATCCAAAGTTGGTTTTAACTCATTCTCATAACTAGAACTCAAGATATTGCAATTTTACCAAAGTGTGTCATTTTTCGATCAGTCAACACTACCGACTTGAAAACACTAGTTTAAAGTGAGATACGAACTGTGGTCAAAACATGAAAGTTGTAGATAATATGTGTATCTATATACCCACCAAAAATTAAAACAAAATATTGAGGTTTGATAGGTCAAAACCACTTTGAAAATCTCTATTGAGTTTCAGCCCCCAAGGAACATTCTGTTACATATTTTTATATAACTCAAAACCCCTATTTTTAATGACCTATTCCAAAAGTGTTCTACATGAACATTATAGATAACATATTAAAGTACCGGATGCCCAAAAATCAGATCTTAAAGCCTCGGGATGATACCCCAAAACCGTTTCAAACCCTCTGTCCAAAACTGGCTCTGCTGAGTTTTGGCGGCTGACAGAACCTATTTTCTAAAATGGCCAAAAAGTCTAACTTGTTTCAAACAACTACTTTTAGCTCTAAACATGAAACTTGTAGGGAAATTGTCGAAATAGAGCATACTAAAACATGGGCTCATTTGGACTTGAAATGATACCCCAAAATCGAGACCAACAGAAGCATAATTTTGATAAAATCTTGAGAAAAGTGCTGAACTGTTTTTCCTTAAGATGAATTATTCACAAATTTTCCTTAGGATTTGGTCTTGGTGTTAAACATGAGAGTTGGATAAAATATTTTTATCTAAAAGGTATATAAAAATCATAGCTTGATTCTATGTTTAGATATCCCAAAACCTCGTCGGCTCTTTTAATTTAATACTTGACTTTTGACCTTAAAATTTGTTAAGTGTATGTTTGAGTACCCTTCACCCTAAGACCCGAGTTTTTGTATGATGGTTGATTTGAATTAGTCAATTAATATTTCTAAGTGAATGTATGATGATTTAGAACCCATACTATTATATTTGAATCATATCTTGAGAATTGTAACTTGTGCTTCACATACTGGTACCTTATGCTTTGAGCGTTATATCATGATTCTTGCCATGTTAGTTGATGTCATGCTTTAGATGGTTGTATTTGAGATCCATATCATACATCATGAACATTATCATTTGCCTACTGGCATGTTGGAGTCCATCTGTGCAAACTGTTGTTGGGATGGGCTGTGTTGAGATTGCTCTTTTTGGTTCAAAGTTTAGGGCGTTCCTGGTTGCCATTTTCAAAAATATTTTGGTTTATACACCCTGGGTGCATCCTCGGTGTTTAAAATGATTGTGGCTTGTACACCCTGGGTGCGTCTCCGGTGTTACAGATTTGGTTTATACACCCTGGGTGCGTCCCCAGTGTTTGAAATGGTTTATGGATATTGTTGGGCACCCTGGGGTCGTTGCTAGCATTCTGGTTTGATGATTTAGACTTTAGATTGATGCCAAACGAGCATTCTTGTAACGCCCCAAACTCCGGGACCCATGAACCAAACCCAAACTGACCCGCATATAATGTCATCAACAAAAACCATTGTTTCATTGTAGGTTGAGTTCAACTATACCTATATAAAAAAAATATTTTCTTTAGACAACTGTATTCCCGTACATGTCAAATTTCATACAAAAGCTTGTAGTTTTCAAGATTTCTTACATAAAAAAAATCATTACAAATATCCACTTAAGATTATATACAAATGTATTACAAATTACAAAGATACTCTAAATCTTCCTTCTAGCCTTTTCCTTAAACTGCATCCCATGCCCTAGTATTGCACCTGGTCCTCAAAACCTGAAATTGTTTGGTAAACATACATGAGCCGAAACTCGTAGGATAAAGATTAACTCATATATCATGCATGATTTGTGAGGTGTGATGGGTGTAACCAAAATAAAAATGCACGTTTTACCGAATCATCGCTTTTTAACACACACACCCACGCACACAAGTTAGTCTCCATTTATCCATTTGTTTCCCATTAAAATCAAGTGCTCAAATTTTACCTTTAATCTTTGAATGTAAACCTTCGCGGGCTCTCACTGCAGGACCACAGCCTCCTATTATGCATGAACCTTCGCGGGCTTTGCCCATTATGCATGAACCTTCGCGAACTTTCACCGCAAGACCGCAGCCCCTCATTATGCATATTCCTCATTCAACCGTAGGTTTTTAATTCAAGTTAATAATTTCACTATATAGTTTCTTATAGTTCACATCGTCACTTCAATGTTACCAAGTACCAATAACGCAAGATTAATAGCAAAGATCATATTATTTTTAAAAGGAAACAGCCACCATATATATATATACCTATCAATTTAAAATTCACTTTTATTGTAATGGAAAGCCCAACCAATAACACCAATGCATGCCTCTCAACTCAATTTAGATATGTATATAGGTGCGCCATTAGCTCACGGGATTAGAAATTTAGTAAAAATGGCCAATGATAAGGAAAATAAGTTTTTCTTAAATATTTGGCTAAAAATGGGTGAAAAATGGTTAGAAAATTTTGGCATACCCTCACTATTTTAATCATAACGTTTTTTACAAAAAGAATTTTCTTGTGAGAGTAGTCTTGTTGGAAAGAGAACTTCTGGGGCTTCGATTTGAATATAAAAGTGACCCCATTCGGAGTCCGGATGAGAGAGATACATTAATTTGAAAATTAAAATTTTGACCAGTGAAATAGACCGCGCGATAGACCGATCGATCGGTCTATCCAGCGGCCTGGCCTGTAGAAAATACCGAGAGCAACCTTTGACCGCTGGATAGACCAATCGATCAGTCTATCAAGCGGTCCTGCGCTGAAAAAATGGGTTTTCACAAGTTTTTGAATCCAAAACAAATCCAAATCCAAATTGATGCAAATCCATGAAATTTTAGGTCATTTAAACTTCCATTTCACACAATAAACTCACTATTTCGTAGCTAACCATTACCTAAAACTCCAAATTTTCTTAAAAACTCAACTTAACTCTCATACAATGGTCAATGTTCAACTCATGCATGAAATCCACTAAATCTTTGCTCATAATTCAAAGTATCAACCCAAATAAAAAAAAACATACTAGAAAATCTAAGTCCTATCTCAATTAGCTCAAAGCATTGAGATTCTACCACTTTCTTCCTCTTAGGGTTTTAGTTGCCTCCTTGGTTTGCTTCTTGATGCTCAATCTTTCATTTCCTTGCTCCGAAGCTTGATTTTCATCTTTGGTTGCTTCTCTTGTAGATTAAAGCTTTTCTCCTCCATTGTTAGCTCTCAATTTAGTTCCAGACTTCACAAATTTTGAGGAAGGAAGGCTAGGTTTTATGGATTTTCGTAAATTCTCCCATGAAGCAAAGAAGAAGAGAAGAGAAGAAGAGAAGAAGGGAAGAAGGTATTTGGCGTAGGAGGGGTGAGGGCCCTTTCTCTCTTTTATCTTTCTCTCCCTCTCTCTCTCCACTCTTCTAGAATGGCCTAAAGGCCATGTTTTGCTTGCCTCTCATTTTTTGATTTTTTTAGAATGGCCTAAAGGCCATGTTTGGCTTGCCTCTCATTTTTTGATTTTTTTTCTTTCTAATTTTAGCTCTCGCGACCTATTTTCCACTCTAATTTAATTCCATTAACTTCATAATTTAATTCCGCATTTACAACTTAATTTTCATCGCATATTCCAAGAATTTGAATTTATAAGCTATGCTTAACCACAAATTATTGTCATTTATCACCATGTACCTCAATTACGCTTTCACGTATCAGTAAGTTAACCGTTAGTAAACAAAATTTTATAACATCCATGTCTAAATTTAATTCTGTCTCCTCACTTGACCGAAAATATGAAAGCACCAAATAAACATGTACTGGGTCCTTATAATTCTTCTTCTTAAGGTTGGTTTTGTGCGCATATAATTTTAGCCAGGATTTGGAATAAGGATGTTATTGGCCACCCCACGCCGTTGCCATTAAGTAAAACAATTGTGGCATGACGCCTGGTGAAGTGGTTACTATTTGCAACGAGGCGAGAATAGGTTTGGTGATCAGAGCCCCATCAAGTCTACTCTGGTGATTCCTGACGTGAAATTCTTGTTATAAGCTAGGTGCATATTGGGTTGGGCATCTGCATTTCATACGCACTTATTTATTGACTTATCTGCTATCATGTCATAAATTTATCTATCTCCTTGACTATAAACTATACATGGTGTTATATGGTATGTGTTGCGGTAAATTTTGTGCCGTGAGATTAGTTAGAAGGTTAGCGTGTTTTGCTTCTGGGTTTTGGCTCATAACATTCGTGCCACAGGTGAGAAGGAGTTATTGGAAGAAGTTATCCCAAAGAGAGAAGAAAAGTTTGAAGAACAAGGTGAGTTCCAAGAGCACGTGGATTTCACTGATGCATTATGAGGAGTTGAGTCCTCTGCTTTTGTTCTTAAATTCAGTTATCTCGCGCTTAGTGTAATTTTTTTTTAAAATTTCCTAGTGAAACTGTAATAGTTATGTAATTTTGAATGGTTCAGAACTCATTTATGATGTAATAACTAACCTATGTAAATATGAATGAATGGCTAGAATATCCCTTTATTTATATTTATGTATGTTCCGACGTGTCCGGAGGATGGTGCGCCACAATGAGAATGTGGAAGATTAGTATATAAAGTTTGAAATAGGTTGTAAATATGATTTGAATGAAATTGCATCCTAACATGCCATCTACACCTCACAAGTCATGTATTGCACTTATTTTAGTCTTTTATCCTACGAGCTCTGGTTCACGTTGGTTGCATCAAACATTTTACAGGTTTAAAGAGGAAGAGACATGACAGGAAGTTTGGTGAAGGATTAAAGTAAATGAAGAATGAAAGATGTTTGTAGTTTGTAATTTTAAATAATGTATTTAATCTTATGAAATTTGTAATATTATTAGTAATTCATGGATGCTTGTAAAGAAACATGCATATACATCTCGTTATGTATATATGTCTCTTGTAGTTGATCATTATATTTATGTTTTAAAGTGTAAAAGGTGCATTAAGTTTTTTTCTTAAGTAGTAGTATGTATATTGAGGATTGATTTGAGTTGATGAAACCAAAGTGGTGGAGAAATTAGTAGTTACGTAATTGTTAAATGGTGGTTGTGAGTTAAAATCATGCGGTGCCTGAGTATATATAGATATGGTGATTTGAGTTGACAGGATTACATAAATTTTTTTGTTTTTGGGATAGTCCGAAAACCAAAGGAAACTCTTCCCAAATTTTTAAGAAATATACTTAGAATATCTTGAGGTAGAGTTTGAGAAACGATAATTTTTTAAAACAATCTGGATTCAGTATGTTTTCTTTAAAGGAGGTTCCAAGCACGAATTAAACTACATGAAAAAAGTTTTCTCATCGATCGGCTTAGATTATTAGGTTGTTAAGCGTGTTCACATGCCTTGGAGTCGAGAGCATGACAGTAAATGTGGCAATGTGTGTACTAATAAGCTATTTACTGATGTGATGTCGATTGGGTTATGCAATTACGTGATTAATTGGTATATACCTGAATGTTGTTGATTGAGCTATGGAAATTTGGGTGTTGTCATGTTATGAGGAAATTGGACCTTTTTGGGGTTGAAGGTATTAATATAGAATTGTTTATTGCATATCGAGCATACTTTATTTAGGTTGCTAGAATCCTATTGAACCTCAATTCACGTTGCTTGAATTCATGTTTTTTTCAAGTATTGATGATGAGACCATGCCATAAAAGAAGTCCAGCACATTTGGTTTTTGTTCTGGTTATTTTGGAAAGCTTTTGTCTTATGTTTGTTTTGTGAATTGAATTGGAAGAATATAACTATAAGTTGGGAATTGATTGAATTATGTAATCATATTTTTGAAATGTTGAATTCCATGATTTTTTGGGGTTGTAAGGCCATAAGGACATAAATTTCATGTCTTTGGATGAATGGAATATTGATTGATCCTTGCGGGAGGTTTTTGAGATAAAATTTTAGTTATATTTCCATGGTTGGAGTTGGTTTTAATGATATTCTATTCTAAAATCTTTCTTTTCACAAGAAGGTTGTTGGAAAAATTTGCAAAGGAAACAGTTTTCGAAATGAGCAATCTTGTGTTAGATCGCTCAAGCGGTCTGTCACCAAAAAGGGGGGAATTTGGATCTGCTAGGGGACCGCTTGAGTGGTCTTGGGTCGACCTAAGTGGACTTGTTTGGATTTGGTCCGAATTTTGTTTTCTTTATATAAATGTATTTTTTTCAATCGAGCTCCGCTTTGGGACTCCCTTGTGTTCAAATTAAAGCTCCGAGAGTCTTCTTTTCAATGATTTTCCTCTTTTCTAAACTCATTTTGTGAGAAAGGTTTTGATCGAAGAAATGAAAGGGAACATTTTCTTATAAGATTTTCATATGTTTTAGATAAATCTTCCTTGGGATGTCATTTTTAGCATGGTGGGAATCTTTTTATTGATTCTTTAATCTTCAGGTTCTATGTGTAAGCTTTTCTTTAGTTGATCACAGGTCTCAGTTTTTGGAGCGTGACAGATTGGTATCAGAATTCTAAGTTTGAATACCTTTGAGTCATAGAAAGTGGTTATACCACTGTATGATAATTAAAGTTCATGTTTGATGAGTAGGTATTGACATGTGTGTGTTAATATGTTTTAGTGATGAAAATATGAGAGAATGTGATATTTATGTGTTATGTGTTGTAATTGAGCATAGAGAGTGAATCTAAAAATGACATATTTTACCCTTGAGCGTTCAGTTAACTAATTTTATAGTCAAATTATAAAGGCATTTGTTCGATGTTATTTCTTATGAGAAATCTAAATAAGTTGCTCAAATTGATGTTTTATTCCTATTGAGGCTCCTCATTATGTGAGATGTGATACCGTGACTCATAAGTTGTTAAGTGATAATATGATTAAGTGTGTTTTGTATATCGAAAGCGCGATGCCATATCAAACCCTCCTGTTGATACCTTCTTTGATTCTTTATTATAGAGTGATGCTTTCGAGTCGAAGTCATGGTCGTGGTCGCGGCATAGGCCATGGGCTTGCTAAAGTTCCTAAAGTTGAAAAGGTGGATGCCCTTCAGGAATAAGTTAGGTGTGTTGAGTTCATGCGGGAGATGATGAACACCATGTGTATGTTGGCTGAGACAACAAGGGGAGGAGCTAGAGCTCCTGAGCCTAGGACCACTTCTACGATGAGGGAATTCCAACAGTTGGACCCTCCAATGTGTATGGGGGATCCAAACCCTAAGGTCGCTACTACATGGCTAGTGCTCGTCACGAGGATTTTTGATGCTTGGGATTAGGAGGTTGGATTAGATTTGTTATCCATAGCACTATCGTATCCCATGTTTGACGAGAAAAATATAAGCTGGACTGCTAATCCCAAATAGATTAAGTATCTCACAAAAGAGGGATTAAGTAGTCAAGAGGGGAGGGGTGAAATATGGAAGTAAGGGCTTAGGGAGAGAATGGGATGAAATGCCATATGGCAACTTTACCCTTGAAAATCCAAATCATTAATTAAGTTAATTTTTGGGCAATCACTAGAATCCAAATCATTTGGATGTGTTTGAGAATATTTAATAAAAATAAAATTAAAATAAATATTTAATTATTTTATTAATTAAGAGTTACAAAATTCTTATAGGCCAAAATGTCATTTAAATGGCTATGAGTTATATTCTTTTATGGGTAATAAAATGTTCATTATATTACAAATTTATTAGTGACTTTATTTGCGTCTTTAAATGAGAAATTATTTTATTTTATAAAATAATTATAGTATATTATTATTCAATACCATAAAGGCTATGTGTATAAATTATATTTTCGGTACAAATTAAATATGTTTAATGGTGATAAATGAGTTGTAATTTGTAAGACTCTATAGAAGGGATTCCAAGTTTATTAATTATTTTGTGTAGAGAGGTGTGAAATAAGGAGAAAATGAGAAGATAAGAAAATATGAGAGATAAGTATGGAAGAAGACGTGTTTTTTTTAAAAGATATATTATTGTTTTATATTATTTTATTATATTTTATGAGTAACTTGGTATGTGATTCGTTTATATCCTTTTAATGGATGTGAATATTGGACGAGAAAAGCTTACGAGTGCTTTGGGTTGTATTTTGAAGTTGATATATTTCGTTTAAATCATCACGTAGAGAGGAATATTAATTTTATGACAGTGTCTAACACGTCTATCAATATCACATGTAACATCTTCTGTATTTTGTGTTATTTTTATACTCTTATTATTTTATATTATTTTATTTATAAAAATAAAATTATTTAAAGCTTTATTGTAACAGGATGTTTAAGCAATTACAACAAATTGAGGTGCACAGCTACTCTAATATCCTACCGATTTCAAAAGGATTGCCAAGGGTGACTGGTGTTAAATATTATAAACAAAATCAAAGAGTTCATGTTGATGGTTGATGTAGGTTTGCTAGTGGAACAGGCTTTCGTTGTTTTGGAATAATTTGGAAGAATACTTTTGGCAGTATGTTTTCAACTTGTTAATTGGATTTTGTAATATGGTTTGTATATGAAAATGTGTAGAATGTTTTGTATGTAATCACGTTTTGAATGGTTTGTATGTAATTAGGTAGTTTGTTTATATAAAAAATAAAAACAGGTGGTGCATTTTTGCCTTGTCTTATGCTGGTGGCTTTCATATGTGGTCTAAAAACTAGAAGTAGGTGGTGTAGTAAGCAGTGTATTAAAAATAGAAATAATACGTTTATTAGCACTAACCTAGCTGATTTTTTTTTTATGATGAAAGAACCACTTTAAGGCAGGACTTTTTGGACCAATTCTCAAAACGTAAATCTCTAAATACCTACAATCACTCACAAATCACATGTATCAGTTAAAGTCAGGATGCTTTCACCCACAAATCACAAGACCTCCAAGTTTATGGATGATCCCAGTAATAATTTTAAACCGCTGGATTACCTTAGCGGGTTAACCTTGCTGATTTTGTTAGGTGGAGTATTAAGTTTTTTGTATATGAAGAAAACAGAACCGAAATTTTGGCAAGGCACTCACTTAGCTTGACAAAAGTGTAGATTAAGGGCAATTTGGTCATTTAATCATTTATTCTAATCGAAAGTGTTGAAAACAAACATGGAGTTGGATTATAATTCCTTAGTCCAAAGCCTAATCCAATAAAAAAAACAAACAATACATTAGATACAATTTATACCAAGACATCTAATCCTATAACTTTATATCCTCCAATTTTCAGTCACTTGAAACAAACAAGGCCATGGATTATTGTAATACCCATGAAATTCATTATTGTACCTCAAACTCATGGAATAAGAGAAAGCACCATCGTTGATCGAGGTAGTATTTGATGCCAAGTCTTATACGAGTGATAGCGTTCATGATCCACGTTATATGTGTGTAATCTTCAATTTTTTGTATAAATATTGTTGAATAAAAAGATAAGAGGGGAGAGTAGTGTATATTTTGAAAATAAAAAATTGAAGCGGTCCCACAAAATTGAATTACAATTTTAAATAGAAAAATATTGAATAACTGGAGTACAAATTTTTTGAAAACTTACAAATTTTGACAGTTACAAAATTCTTATAGTGGTTACAAAAAGTATGAGTCAACTTCATTCACACTAAGTATGGTGTTTATTTTATATTATAGTACAAATATATTAATGAAAATTGAGTTTTTGTTTCGACAGTTTTGGGAGCTACAAACCTTTATTCTAATTTTTAAAAAAAGTTAAATTTAAAAATATTTTTAAAATACTTGATTGGCTAATATATCACCTAAAATTATATCAAATCTTGCTATTAAGAACTATAAAAAGAGGTTTGATAAAAGGAAGTTTCCTTCAAAAAAACTATTTATTCCTGTTCACCAAACAAAAGGTTCTCCCATCATGATTTATAGAAAACTATATTAATTGATTGTGTTGAGATTCAATACTTTATTTTATGACTTCATTGGATATAAAAATGGCCGAACAAATTAAAAAATGGTGACAAAACACAAAGAATGTCACGTCCCAAACTCCAGGGTCACGTGAAAACCGACCAAAACACCGTTTATGAAAATAAGATATTTAGTTGAGAAATCATTAACTTGAAATATTCAACTTTTGAATAAAGAAGTACCCATGGTTTATCTCTCATAAACAATAAACATACCGTTCCATACATGCATAAAGTATATCGCCTCAAGGCGTACAAAACTCGCTTTAAAAAAAACAAGTATCGCATGTAAGACTACATGTTTCAAAAATAAGGAAAAACTACAGCAAATCTTCTGCCACCACGGCATTTAGGTCAACTCCACATGCTCATGTACACCTGAAAAAGATTTGCACAAAATCCCATACTGTGAGTCGAAACCCAATAAAAACATACTATAAAGCTATAAAGCAGGATATGCAATCATATAGTATGAACTGACTCAACCACAGGAGTCAAAAAGGGGTTTTCCATTCTTAAAACCATGCATTGTAACCATTTAAATAACTCGTCATAGTTAAGAAAAAACAGTAATCAAATGTAAATTTTCACTCGGAACACACAACCAGGGAAAAAGATAAAACAGTATTCTCCACTCGGGTCACACAGCTGAGAAAAATAAGAATAAATTCGATGTACCGACTCTGTCAACTCAAGCCAAAGGCAACAACTATAAACTCCTGCCCATTACCTATCCCTGAACCACTTAAGGCCTACTAGGTAATGGCAAGTTCTATACAGAGTTATAACAACGCATCCACACACGGGAGCAACTGGCTCTTTACGGACTGAAACTGAGGGAAGAAGCACCCAATTGCTCATTACGGATTACCATGACCGAGGAAAGAAGCACCCAAACCAAACACTGCCACGGTACATCTATGAATCATTTAAAAACCAGGATATAGATCAACTACGAAAAATGGTAAAACAGTTTTCTAGTTATACATCAACATGTATAAAAAGATCCAAAATTCATCAGCATAGAGATCTACTAGTATGTAAAAACATACACCCATCAAAAGTTTTAAAAGATGAGACTCAACCCCAAGGGTTAGCTCCAAACCTCTAAAAACACATTTTCAAAATCACCTTTTTGAAAATCACGGATATCCACACATCCGGAACACAAAACGACTAACATCCTTCTTCAAGATTTCAGTCAGCGGGACATCATAATGCCATCGACTAAGAACCACTAGAGGAAAGCCATTCTCAAAAACATCAAAATTTTCAAAATTGTCCAGACCGATCGATCAGTTAAGGGACCGATTGATCGGTCCCACACCAGTCTCGGTTTCTCAGAAAAAGGAGCAGGTTTTCAATGCCAAAACGGGTATAAACCCAAAATCAAAGCCTCTAAACACCCATTTTGATACCCACGGGCATACCTAAACCCAAGGCTACCATAAAATCTCGAAAGGAACCCTCAAAATCCGATTCCATCCAACCGAAACGACAAAAAATAGTTTTAAACTAAAAACCCAATTTATCGAAACATAAATCGCTTTTTCATGCATTCTAAGACAGTAAAACTATACACGATTACACGTAGTATCCCTTTAAGACAATAGAGTCTAGGATCCTATCTCGGTGAGTTAAAAACTCGACGTCTCCATTCACGTGCAAAACCAAACTTCACCAGAATAAAATTCTGTCTGGATGAATGCATAGACCACTGTGCCAATAACAAGGATCAACAGTTGGATCGTCGAAAACCGAGCCCTGAGCCCCCGAGAAGTTAGAGAGAAGACAGAGAGAAAATAGAGAAAAATTACCTGAGAAGCTTTGAAAATATCTTTTCTAAAATATCTAAGGCTAGATATTTATAAGTCACCAAAATATATATTTTTTAATTTTTTTGAAATTCACACCGCACCGCCCAACAGCTCCAAGGACCAACCCCGCATGCATATCTAAACCCGATCATGCCTCAAAATGCATATAAACATGTTGTTCTATGACATATAAGCATAAATGAACACGTCGAATATGTATATATCACAAAAATAAAACGAAATTGGGTCTCACAACTTTCCCCCCTTAAAGAATTTTGCCCCCGAAATTCACTACAAGGTCACGAGGTAAACAACTTCGGGTATCTAGCACGAACCCCAGACTCAAGCTCCCACGTCGCTTTTTTAACCCCGTGATTAACCCATAGGACCTTGACATAGGCTATGGTTCTTCCTCTCAACACTTGCTCATTCGTGTCTAGAATCTTCACTGGGCACTCCTCATATGAGACATCCTCATCAATCCGCAGCTCGGCCCAATCCAAAACATGTGAAGGGTCAGGCTCATACCTCCGAAGCATAGAAACATGGAATACATTATGCATAGACGCCAACTGAGGTGGCAAAGTCAGACGGTACGCTACCATCCCAATCTTTTCCTAGATCTCAAAAGGTCCAATAAAGCGCGGTGATAGCTTCCCACAGCGGCCAAACCTCATCAAACCTCTATGTGGCGAGACCTTCAGAAACACGTGATCCCCGACTGTAAACTCTAAAGGTCTCCTCCTCTGATCGGTATAACTCTTCTGGCGACTCTGAGCTGTCACTAGGCGTTGGCGAATCATTGCAATCTTCTCAGTCATCTCCCGGACTAAGTTGGGTCCCAAGCCTACTGTCTCTTCGACCTCTGCCCAACACACTGGTGACCTACACGGCCTACCGTACAAAGCCTCATACGGTGCCATCCCAATACTGGACTTATAACTATTGTTGTATGCAAGCTCTGTCGGGTCCCAAGCCTGCGATCTCTCTGACATCTATCCAACACACTGGTAACCTACACGGCCTACCATACAAAGCCTCATATGGTGCCATCCCAATACTGGACTGATAACTGTTGTTGTATGCAAACTCTGCCAATGGTTGATGATCTTCCTAAGAATCCCAAAAATCAAGTACACAGGCCCTCAACATATCCTCTAGTATCTGTATGGTCCTTTTAGAATGACCATCCGTATGGGGGTGAAAAGCAGTACGGAACATCAAACTCGTCCCTAAAGCCTCATGAAGACTCTGCCAAAAGAGTGATGTAAAGCGCGGGTCTCGGTCAAAAACAATAGACACCGGCACTCTGTGTAACCGAACTATCTCTCTAACATACAATCTATTTACTCTGTCCACAGAGTTTTTCACACGAATGGGGAGGAAGTGTGCAGACTTCGTCAATCTATCAACCACAACCCATACAGCGTCGTGTCCCTTTGGCGAACGAGGAAGTCCTGATACAAAGTACATCGTGATGTTCTCCCACTTCCACTCAGATATAAGCAATGGCTATAACAATCTTGTCGGTCTCTGGTGTTTCGCCTTTACCTGCTGACAGGTGAGGCATCGAGAAGCAAATCGGATCACATCCCTCTTCATTCCCGTCCACCAGAATTGACAACGCAGATCGTGATACATCTTAGTGCCTCCTGAATGCACTGCAAGACTTGAATGATGGCACTCATGTAGTATCTCAGCACGATATGCCTCTGGTACAAACAACCTCCCAGCCAATCTTAAACTCTGATCTGAACTCACAACCCATCCCGCTGTATCCTTTCCACTAGCAACCTGATCTCATATCATCTAAGCTTCCTGATCCATCTGTTGAACCTCCAGCACACGTGCAATCAGTGCAGGTCATGAAACTATCGAAAACAAAGTGGCACCCCTCGCTGCCTCCCCAAAACACAGATCAAACTCTCCTATCTCTCCAAGCATGTTCCACTCGCATATAGCCACAGAAGCTAACGACCCATGAGATCTTCTACTGAGAGCGTCAGCTACCACATTGGCCTTCCCTGGATGGTGCTGCAAGTCAAAATCATAATCTTTCAACAACTTCATCCATCGTTGTTAGCGCAAGTTCAAGTCTTTTTGTGAAAACAAGTATTGCAAACTCTTATAATCGGAGAAAACCTCAAAGTGCTCACCATAAAGATAGTGACGCCATGTCTTCAAGGCAAAGACCGTGGCTACCAACTTCAAGTCATGTGTAGGATAGTTCTCTCATGTATCTTCAACTGTCGGGAACCATAGGCTACAACCTTACCTCCCTACATCAGAACACAACCCAAATCGTTGTGCGACGCATCGCAATACACTGTATACCCCAAACCTCTCTTTAGAATGATCAACACGGGTGCGCTAGTCAACCTCATCTTCAACTCTTGGAATGTTGACTCACAAGACTCACTCCAAACAATCGTGACTCCCTTCTGCGTAAGACACGTCATCGGCGCAGCAAGTCTAGCAAAATCCTTCATGAACCGCCGATAGTAGCCTGCCAAACCCAAAAAACTATGGATCTCAAAGACATTCTTCGATCTTTCCCAACCCATCACTGCATCTGTCTTCGAAGAATCCACTGCTACTCCGTTTGTTGACACCATGTGTCCAAGAAACCTCACCTCGGACATCCAAAACTCGCACTTCTCAAACTTTGCATACAAGTGATGCTCCCTTAGAGTCTGTAGAACAACACGTAGATGGTCCTCGTGCACCTCTCTTGTGGGTGAATAGATAAGAATATCATCCACGAACACCACCACAAAACTATCCAGATATGGATGAAAAATCCTATTCATCAAACTCATAAACGTAGAAGGAGCGTTCGTCAGACTGAACGGCATGACTAGAAACTTATAGTGACCATAACAAGTCCGAAAGGTGGTCTTCGCTATGTTTTCATCCCTAATCCTCAGCTAGTGACATCTTGATCTCAAGTCAATCTTCGAGAAACACCTCGATTCCTTCAACTGATCAAACAAATCGTCAATCCTTGGCATCGGATACTTGTTCTTCACCGTTACCTGATTCAGCTTCCTGTAATCAATGCACAACCGTAAGGATCCATCCTTCTTCTTAGCAAAAAGAGTAGGAGCTCCCCACGGTGAAGTACTCGGGTGTACAAACCCCTATTAAGTAACTCCTGAAGCTGTACCTTGAGCTCTCGCAACTCAGCTGGTGCAAAGCGATAAGACGGCATAGATATGAGAGCAACTCTTGGAACCAGATCAATAGAAAACTCTACCTCGCGGCTTGGTGGCAACTCGAACAGATCGTCAGGAAAGACGTCTGGATAGTCACAAACCAAAGGGGGTAACTCTCCTCGGACCCCAACCGTCTCATCCAAGATGAGAGTTGAAAAGTGGAAACTCAGATTCCCTCGACTCCAAGTAACACCTGGCATGGACGCCAAACCCTCATCCCTATCACCCAGGAAACGGAAGCAATCACCCGCCGGTGTACAAATCGATACCCTCCGTTGATTGCAATCGATAAAGGCATGATAGGTGGTCAGCTAGTCCAATCCTAAGATGACATCAAATAACGTGGTCATGTCTAAAATGATAAAGTCAAACTCTAAATAACGACTGGGGACCTCTAAGACACAGGATCTGCAAATGTGACTTAGCATCACACTCCCACTGACTGGGGTCTCTACGCTCAACACACTACCCTACAAGTCTGTCTCCATCCCCAATGTAGATGTAAAAGTAGATGAGACAAATGAATGCGATGCTCCCGTGTTGATAAGAACACTGGCCCGCGATCTATATACTAGAAGAGTACCTCTGATCATGGATGTAGTAGCTGCAGCATTGGGCACGACCGGTGCTCTGGAAGAACTGGGGTCAGCAAGAGCATATGCTCTGGCCTGTCCACTACGGCCCTAAATTGTTAACTGTCTGCCAGACTGTACTGAGGCACCACCCTCTACAAACCTGGACGTCTAAGCTCTAGGCTGCTGATACTTTTATCGTCCCTGGGTAGATGGAACAACTGGTGCTCCTGCTGTACTCTGAATGCTCCTTCCTCTGGGATAGTTCCTCCAGATGTGCTCAGACTGACCACACTCAAAACATACTAGTGGTCCTCTCCCCTGAAGCTAGACAGGTGCTGAGCTCTAAACCTGGCCCCTCAGCGGACACTCAAGTGGTCAATGTCCTAGCTGTCGGCATTGATAACAAATGACCTCTCTCTGCTTCGGTTTTTCTGTAGAGGCTACTGAAGGTGCAGGTGTAGAAAACTGCGGCTGATACGACCCTATCAGATAGGAACTCGAACTAGACGACCTGTGGCGCTTCCTCCTGTGGCCCTGAGACTGTGTACGTCCCCCATCCTGTTGACTCCTATTCTCTCTATCTCTGTGGGTCTTGTTCAGGGTGTCTTCCACTTTCATGGCTGTCTCTACCAACTCTGTGAAGACCTGCATCCTGAATGCTGCCACTCTATCTCGAATAGCTGGCCTCAAACCCCGTTCGAGCCTTTTCACACGGAATTCATTAATAGGCACGATCTCCTGTGCAAATTGGGACAAGCTAGTAAACTCGACCTCATACTAAATCACTAACATCGTCCCCTGATTCAGGAAAAGGAAGTCCTCTCTGTAACGATATCTTAAAGTCGTCAAAAATTATTTTTCCAAAAATACCTTTGTGAACGCCTCCCAAGTGCCTCCCACTGTAGTCCCTTGCAAACTTCCACCATGTGTGAGCAATCCCCCTCAACTGAAAAGCAGCAAAAGTAACCCTCATATCATCTTCCTCTATCTGAAGTGTATCCAAGATCTTGGTAACTAGCTCCAGCCATTTGGTGGCTACCGTGGGGTTGGTGTTAGCCCAAGGGCTTTTTAATTTGATTTTGATGATTTTCATATTTTATTTTTTAAGAATAAATGGATTTAAATGGATAATATTTTATACTTCCAAAATGAAAGTGTTAACACATTTTGAACAATCAAAGTTGACACCTTAGCCAGACTTCTATCTCAAAAGATTCAAACACTTAAGTATTCTTTGAATAGAATATTTTGTGTTGATCTTAACTGAAAATTAAGTTAAACACTTCTAAGGCAAAGTATACTTGAAGCATATCAAGTGTGTCAACACCAATTGATCAAATGCTTTGACACCCTAACTATGTTTCAAGTTGATCTTCAGGTACCAAA
>JAULJZ010114870.1:0-11413 GCA_032270985.1 Heliamphora pulchella
CTTTGTAGTCTTGTCTGTAGTAATGAAAAACTTCCCACTTTATGTTTAAGATGGTTTAAATTTATCCAAAGTTTTAACGACTTTATTATCAAAATTCAAGAATAGATTTGCATTGGTCTTACTCAGATTCAAGGATGGTTAAAATAAAGAAAGTGGCCGAATTTCTTAAAGAAGTTGCCTACGTATCCCAAAAGATGGAATTAGGCCTTAACGTAGTTCAGGCTCGATTTTCACTCGGGTATTGACATTCTCCTTTTGTAATGCCCTAACTTTTGCTAAGGTCGCCCTTTCGGGTTTTTGGCCTTGCGGGTTGCTCTAATTTTTTCCTGAGTCTCTTTTTTGGTTTTCAACTCAGCGAGCTTTTCTTTTATCTTTATTTTTACCTCAGGGATAATACTTCTTGAGTTGATTAAGGTTTACTGGAGTAGAGAATTCATTGCCATCCAGATCCATAATAATGACTGCACCACCGGTCATGATGGTTTTAATGAAAAACGGACCGGATCAGTTTGGCTTGAACTTGCACCTTAGGTCCAAGATAGGAGCACTAATTTCCTTAAGAACCAGATCTCCCTCTCTGAGATCTCGAGTCTTGACTTTTTTGTTGAACGCTCGGGCTATCCTCATTTGGTAACCTTGTATATGAAATAGAGCTTGCAGCCTTCTTTCATCAAACATGAGCAACTCCTCCATCCGGTTCCTCTACCATTCTGCTTCTGAAATACTGAGCTCGGCCACTGCCCTTAGCGAGGGGATTTCCACCTCAATGGGAAGAACAGCTTCCATCCCATATATTAAAGAGTATGGCGTAGTTCCGGTTAAGGTTCTGATCGACGTTCGGTATTCCCATAGTGCAAATGGTAGATGCTCTGGTCAATCTTTGTGTGAGTTGATTGTCTTTTGCAGAATTTTCTTGATGTTCTTGTTCGCTGCCTCGACTGCTCCGTTGGTTTGCGGCCGATATAGCGAGGACTTATAAGCCACTATCCGATATTCCTTAAAAAGGTCCAAGACTTCCCATTGGAAATGTGAGCCATTATCCGAAATGACCTCATGGGAGACTCCGTACCGACAAATGATAGTTTGCTTGATAAACTTAGCGACGTGGGAGGCCTTCAATACTGAGTAGGAAGCTGGTTCCACCCACTTGGTGAAATAGTCAATGGCCACTAAGATAAACTCGTGTCCATTAGATGCCTTCGGTGTTATTCTACCAATCATGTCGATGCCCCATACTGAAAACGGCCATGGTGACGTCAGAATATACAACTGAGACGGGGGAACGTGCATGAAATTTGCGTGAATCTGGCACTTATGACACCTCCGCACAAACTGAATACAATCTGTTTCCATCGTCATCCAAAAGTACCCGTGTCGTAGGATCTTCTTGGCTAACATATTTCTGCTCATGTGTGGTCCACAAACTCCTGCGTGGATTTCCTTCACAGTTCTTGACCCTCTTTAGTGTTTACACATAGCTTGTTAACCCCAAAATGTCCTCGTTTGTACAGTCTACCACCACAAATGACAAACTGCGCAGACAGTCGTCGCATCGCCTGTTTATTCTTTTTTACTGGCAAACTTGGGATATTCTCCTTTTTCAATGTAGTTCTGGTTGTCAAAATACCATGGAAGTCCGCCCGTGCTTTCTTCGATAGCGGCTGTCATTTCATATATTGGCTTCCTTTTCTGCTCAATTATCAAAGGTCTCATCAGAACTCTGGGTGGTATGTCAATCATGGTGGCCAGTGCATCGGCGAACTTGTTCTGCAATCTTTGGCACATGGGTGAAAATTACTGATTCAAAGCACGGCATTAGCCTCTCCAGTTCTTGATGGTAAAGAATTAAAGTTACATCCCTGATCTTCCATTCTCCTCTTGCTTGCGAAACTACCAATGCTGAGTCTCCAACGATTTCTAATTTCCTTGCCCCTAGTTCTAAGGCTGCCTCTAATCCCACTAAACATGCTTCATACTCAGCCTGATTGTTGGTGACTTCGAAATTGGATTTTAGGGACAACGGAACATGCGAATCATCGGGGGTGACAAGAAAGACTCCTATACCATAGCCATATTGATTGGATGCGCCATAAAAAATATAGAGTCCATCTATCATCCCCAACTTTCATTAGCTGTTCGTCAAGAAACTGAAATTTCGTGTCTTCATCCCCCCCAACTGGTTGGTCGGCCAGAAATTCTGCCACTACTCTGCCTTTGACTGACTTCTAAGTGACATATTGGAGATCAAACTCGGATAATAGTAGCAACCATCGGGCCAGCCTTTCTGTTAGTGCTGGTTTTTTGAACAGATACTTCAACGGGTCCATCCGAGATATGATGTTCACTGTGAAAGACCGTATGTAATGCCTCAGTTTTTGGGAAGCCCAAACCAAGGCCTAATATGTCTTCTCCAGCGGCATCTACCGTATTTCTGACCCGGTCATCTTCTTGCTTAAGTAGTATACGACTTTCTCGACTCTAGTTTCACCTTCTTGTGCAAGCATGCGTCCCCTAGCTGAATCAATCACTGATAAATAGAGGATCAGTGGCCTATCAGGTTCGGAAGGAGCTAGAACAGGAGGATTTTGTAAGTACTGTCGTACGGCATCAAAGGCGTCTTGACATTTCTGATCCCATTCAAATTCAACTCCTTTCTTCAATAGACGGAAGAGCGGCTCACAAGTAGTTGTCAATTTAGAGATGAAGCGGCTGATAAATTGAATCTTTCCTAAAAAAACCCCTAACTTCTCGCTCGGTCCTCGGAGGAGGCTTCTCCAAAATTGCTTTGATTTTCGAAGGGTCGACTTCGATGCCTCGTTGCATGATCATGAATCCAAGTATTTTTTCGGCAATGACTCCAAATGCACACTTCTGCGGGTTGAGCCTCATCTTGTACTTTTGTATCCTTTCAAAGAACTTTCGCAGTGCTGTGATGTGGCCTTCCCGATCCTTGGATTTGACTATCATATCATCCACGTATACTTCGACCTCCTTGTGTATCATGTCATGCAACAAGGTAGTGGCAGCACTTTTGATAAGTTGCCCCTACATTCTTTAAACCAAACGGCATCACACGATAAGAATAAGTGCCCCAAGGCGTGATAAATGTCATTTTCTCTCTGTCTTCGGGATCCATCAAAATCTGATTGTACCCAGAAAAATCGTCCATGAATGATAGCAAGGCATACCCTGCTGTACTGTCAACCAAGACGTTGATGTATGGCAACGGAAAATCATCTTTTGGGCTAGCCTTGTTGAGATCCTAGAAATCCACGCAGACTCGGATGCGGCCGTCCTTCTTTAAAACTGGCACTATATTGGCTACCCATTTCGGATACTCAGTTACCATTAGGAATCCAGCGTTGATCTGTTTGACAACTTCTTCTTTGATTTTCAGAGCCCATTCTGGTCGGATGAGTCTTAATTTTTGTTTGACCAGTTCAGCATCGGGGTATAGAGGGATATGGTGTTGGACGATGCTGGAATCAATTCCGGACATATCCTCATAAGACCATGCAAACACTTCTTTGAATTATTTTAATAAAGTTATTAATTGTTCTTATTCAGGTAAGGATAAAGAAAAACTAATTTGGACATTTTGCAGATTATTTTCATTATCCAGATTTATTGACAAAGTTTCTTCAATTATTGGTTGGGCACGTATTTTTTCTTCACTTTTTATTAAAAGTTTTAGTTCTTCAGGGACATTCCCGTCGAATTCAAAATCGTTAGAAAGTGTATGAAATAAATCAAACAAAGCAGAGTAACCGAAAATTTCATTTATTGAATTAAAAATAGCGGGGATTACAAACTCGATAGCAAAGGAAGAAAGGGGAGCACCAACAGATGTGCCCTCGATTACAGACTCAGACTCGATCCCAGACTCGAGACAGACAAAGTGCACTTCATCAGACTCGACGGTCCAGTTCTTTACTTCCTTCGTGGTGGCACCAACAATGAGCCGGGTACAGTCGGCCGGTGCGCTGAAACCCATCATGTAACAGTTCGATTCAGTTATGTGCAGCTGAGTCATCTTCTCGTGGAACAGCCTTCCCAGGTCGGTACTGTCGAGTTTGTCAGCCCAATCCTCTTTCTGAACCTTCTTTTCTTTCTCCTCTCCTTCCATTGTTTCTTCCTCCTCTGTGTCGGACAACTGGTGGCTGAAAAAGATCTCCAACCCAGGCAGCTGTTGATTGGTTTCTTCATCAATCCACGGTTCTAGAAAGCCACAATACGGGAAGTCTTCCCCCTCCTTGATGAAGTATCCATTGAGTGTCCCGAAATAATTGGCCTTTCGTCCCTTTTTAGGCCCTTCCAGATCTTCTTCCGTTGGCTCATACCCAAGACCAAAACGGTACGAAGTTGGCAATACCTGAATGGGTTCAGGGATTCCCTGCAGTTTACGTCCCAATTCTATACCGGGAAAGAAGGACATTTTTCTCATCATGGTTACGGCCTTCGGGTTGACATATCTTTCTTCCTTATGCATCAGCGTCTGAACAGCATGTACTTCATCAAACCAAAAACTACTGAGTAACACATCATCTTCACTGTGCTGAACTTCTAGCAGAGTTGTACCTTCTCCTCCCTTCGGGGGATGGATGCTGTCCTCTCCATGAATGGTGAAAACTGTCCTATCTTTTATCAATTTTAGTTTCTGGTGAAGGGGACGGCACTATCTGAATATTTGGGTCATGTAGCCACGGCCTGCCCAGCAGCAGATTGAAGGAAGCCGGGATATCTAGTACGTGAAACTCTACTGACGTTTCTGAAGGTCCCACTGAAACGGCCAATGACACCAATCTCAGTACATCCCTTCTGGTATTGTCATAGGCCTGCACCCCTTGATTGCAGGGAGTAAATTGGTCGGGCCTCATCCCCAAGCAGATGGTTGTTCTTAATGGGCAAACATTCAAGGCGGACCCAATAGTGATGAAGGTTACTGGGACCCATTTTTCCAGGCACTTGACAGTGATGTGGAGAGGCTTGTTGTGACTTTTTTCTTCAGCGGACAAATCCTTATCAGAAAAGAAAATGACTTTTGGTTCGACCGTCGGCAGAATCAATCCGATCAATTGCTCCGGGGTGGCTTCTATCGGCACGCTGACTTTTCTCAAAACATTCAGCGCAGCTTGCCTGTGCTTGTGCGAGGCCATAAGTAGCCCCCAAATGCTGATGTTGGCTTGTGTCTTTTTCAACTGTCTCAATACGGCATCATCTTCCTTCTCTTGCTTTGTCTCTTTTCCTTTTCCACTTGACTGTCATTTCTCTAGCTGAGCTGGCTTAAAATGTCTTCCACTTCGGGTAAGGTGCTCCACGCCATCTTCAGGGTCCCATAAGCTGGGCATGACATTATCAATCTATCTTACCTCATGCAGAGGGTTTTCAAATGCCCACAAGTCATTTAAGTCACTAATGGCTGCCCTTTTTTGTCTTTTCTGATCATCTTCGATAGCCCACGTGTTATCGATTTCTTCCTAGATGTCCTCTTCAATAAAATTTACTTGTTGTTCATGAGCGGCCCAAAAATCGATCCATTCGGTCCCATCAGATTTCAACACAACCTTGACTAGCCAATAGGATTGCTTATCGTCAACATGTATTTCTTCCTCAAAAAGTCAGGAAAGTGTGATTCCATCAAGTACATGACCAAACCCATAAGGCCTAGTTGGATAATCCAATGGCCAATCATCCACCTCATTGTGCTCCTCTTCCTCATGTTGGTAAACCTAGATCATAGGTCGATACCATTCCCAAGCCTTATCGTTCAATTCTTCCATTATGTCTCGGCTGCCTATAATCATCACGAATGAACAACTTATCGAATCCTTGATAGGTGGAATAGACGGGCGTGGTAGGTGTGCTGAACAAATAAATTGACTCGGGTCTTCAGACTGTCCCAAAGTCACACAATTAACCCCAGCTTGCCTAGCATGATTTGGCAATGGGTTAGTAGTAATGGTCGGCTTTGGGGTTGCTGATGGAGGAGGAATCACTTTGTTGTCAATGAGATTCTGGATCGCATGGCGGAGCCTCATACACTTGTCAGTTAAGTGCCCGTGGCTTTGGTGGAAGGCACAGTATTAGGAGGCACTGTATCTTGGAGGAAGTGGTTCACGAACATGCATGGGGTCCAATGGCTTGATGAGCCCCTTCTCGACGAGTCAATTTATGGCGGTGGATAAAGAAATATTGAGGGGAGTGAAGACCCTCCTCAGCTTTTGTTGCTGTTGGCCATTGTCTGACTGCGGAAGGTTGTTTGCTGGATGGGTGGAAGAAGAAGAATTTAAAAGGTTCACCACGCCCGAGCGAGCAGCAGATGGATTTTGGTTGGTTGCAGGGAAAGTCCTTCGTGGTGGTTTCTGACTGGGTTCTGTTTTCTCAATGTCACTGGATTGGATTGCGTCTTTTATCTGAATCCTGGCATCAAATAACTGCTCAAATGTGGAGAGCAGCTGTGTAATCAGATAGCGTTTCAGGGGGGGTTACAGATTCTTGACTACGATCCGGACTTACTCCTTTTCAGAGGGCTTGTTTGTCATCTTTACAGCTTTTTCCCTCCAATGGGTTTGAAAGTCGACGAAAGATTGCCAATTCTCTTGCCGAGTTGTCTCAAGCTCTCGAGTAGTAACGTCCAGTTAGACATTGTAACTATACTGGCTGATGAAAACTGTTGCAATGTCTTCCTACGTTCTGGTTTTAGCTACATCAAGGGAGAGGAACCATTTCTGGGCTGCCCTAGACAGATATCGGTGAAAGAGCTGAGCCTTCAATTGATCATCAATCCCCATTGGCGACAGGGTACCAACATACATTCGAAGATGAATTCTGGGATCTTCGGTTTCGTCAAATTTTTCCATGTCCGGCATGTTAAATTTTTCTGGCAACTTGGCATCTGGCAATAGGCAGAGTCCCCCTACATTGAGCATACATTCCTCAACTCTTTTGACTTTTCTCAACGCCTTTTCCATCCAAATAATCTTTTTTGCCAGCACAAATTCCCTAGACTGGGCAGTGTTCTCTTCTTTTACTACAATTGGGCGGGGAACCCGCGGTGGTACCATGACTTGTGGCATTTTTGGTCCCTGGTTGTCATCCCAAAAGTCTTCGACATTCTCATTCGTGTTATCTGGCTGCCCATTTATGCCTAGCATACTGGCCTGAATTGCTTGTATTTGTGCCAGACATTGGGTTTGAGCTCGGGTCTGCTGCTCCACAGTTCACTGTATCTCGGTAATCACCCTCATCAGGGCTGTCAAATTAACTTCATTCTCTGCCATGTTAGTCGATTTAGATACTCTATGAAGTCTACCCAATTTTGATCTTACCCAAACTCGTGTCAACTGTATTCTTTCTAGATCAATGGTATACCACAGAAAAAACCTAGTTCCCACAAGTAGAATAGCCAATTTCAGACAATTGACAGCAAATACCCCAGATACCTCAGAACAGCTAAAACTGAAATAATGCCCCTGTCGAGCTCATACCACCAGCATAACAACTAAACATATGAAAACCCGGGACGAGAACCAAAGGGGGTAGATCGACCAAATTCTAAAAGAAAGGTTTTATCTAAACGGACGGCGTTCCGGTAAGACGACAGTTCTAACCCTCAAAAGATTGGTTTAACCTATGATTCTAAAAGGAAACGGACAGCGCTCCGATAGGAAAACATATCTCACTCTCTAGAATTCTGATGAAAAATGGGTAGCATAACGGCAGGATCACACGACCAGCTCTCATGGATTTAACAAAGGAAGCAAACCTAATACAATAACCGAGAGAAACCAATAATTCAAGAAGAACCCTGAGGAGAGAGAAACTACTCTAAAGGTGTCCAAACAAAACATGGGCACGTCCCCGAGAAGAAAATTACTTATGTGTAGGCCACATATGGTGGAAAGCAAAGATTCGGGTAAGAACCCGAAGGAGAAACTAACTTTGAAGAAGGATAACAGAAATACCAGGCCGATCCAAAAAAAAAGACTAGCCTAATCCGAACAAAACAATTCTAACAAAATACAATCAAAACATACAATAAAGAAAACACATAGTCCTACTAGGGTTAGCAGCACCTAACTGGGGGCTAAGTTCACTATATGCAAAAGGCTGAATTTTGTTAATTTGAACATGGTACCTTCTGAATAGAGCCGGGTATATACCTTTTATGCCGGAAGTGGTGCAGGACATGGTCAAACAGTACGCCCGAACTCTTTTACTGCACCTATGATAGCGTACAATCAGTAAGGGTTGCCCGTCTCCCCAACAATCCCCGAAACAGATTAACGTTCAGAATATCAGGTCGACCAGGCAGGGGAGTTTGAAGAACAATGCATATGCATGCAAAAATGCAAGTGAGAAATTTTATTAAGAACCAATGATGTTTTCAAGTCTAGCCCTCTTATTTGATTTTATAAATCAGTCCCCAGCAGAGTCGCTAGAAAATACTGTGGCGTTGGGATTTGGGGGTCAAAATAAGTTAAGTCAAAGATATTTTAGAAAATATTTTGAACACCTTGAAAACCAAATTTTGAAAATCATTTTTATTAAAAAACGGAGTCGCCACTTAGTTTTTGAGAAAAACTAAGAAAAACAAAAATGGCTACTGATCTTTGAAAATGTTTACCAGAAAAAAGAAGGTTCAGGGGCTAAGGTACGAATCGGGGAAGGTGTTAGGCACCCCGTTCGCCCAACCGTAAGGTTGGCTTCAACTAATCATCATTGGTTATTTAATAGAATTTCTCAAATGCATGCAAATAAAGAAAATGGAGGCAAAGAGAGAACATCCAAAATTAAGTATGAAAAATACAAAAAATATATACATAGCACTCAAAATTAGAGCAAATAAAGGGATAAAATCCTAAGTCCTATGACATGTCATTTCTACCTAACGTATACATGGAGCACGCCCGCATGCATACTTACAAAAATAAACTAAACTAGTATGGTTTGTATAAAAGAATAAAAATATGGTTGAAAATGCTAAAATTACCTAAACATAAATTATTAATAAAACAAACTAAATTATTCTAAACATGCATTCTAAAGAAAATAACCAAAACATGCATAATCAAAAATAAACTAAACAAATCATTGAAAGTAAAAACTAAATGTAAAAAGATGCTTGCAAATTCTATACTAAAAGAAAGCATATTGACAAAGAAAATAAAATGAAAATTTTATAACAAAGAGAATTTTGAAAGTTTAAAGAAAAAAAAAAAAGAAAATAAAAGTTTATAAAGAAAAATATACTAAAATGAAAATGGTAGAAAATGGTGCTAAGCTATTGAAAAAGAAGAAAATCTAATTATTTACATTTTTACGCATTTTTATGATTTTTGAGTTTTAATAAAATGAAAAAAAAAGAAAAATATTATAAAAGAAAAATTAGTCTTAACAAAAGAATGTTTTAAAGAAGTTCTAAGTTATTCACATTTTATATTTGTAAAGAAAATAAAAGCAAAAAGAAAATAAAATACAAGAAATCAGTTCTAACTTATTGCCCGATTAAAGAAGTTATTAATCGGAAAAAGTGTCAAGCACCCCGTTCGCCCAACCGTAAGGTTGGCCTTTACTAATCATCATTGGTTCTTTAATAGAATTTCTCAAATGCATACAAATAAATAAAATGGAGGCAAAGGGAGAACATTCAAAATTAAGTATGAAAAATACATAAAATATATACATAACACTTAAAATTAGAGCAAATAAAGGGATAAAATCCTAAGTCCTATGACATGTCATTTCTACCTAAAGAATACATGGAGCACACCCGCATACATACTCACAAAAATAAACTAAACTAGTATGGTTTGTATAAAAGAATAAAAATATGGTCGAAAATGCTAAAATTACCTAAATATAAATTATTAATAAAACAAACTAAATTATTCTAAACATGCATTTTAAAGAAAATAACTAAAACATGCATTTTAAAGAAAATAATCAAAACATGCATACTCAAAAATAAACTAAACCAATCATTGAAGGCAAAAACTAAATGTAAAAAGATGCATGTAAATTCTATACTAAAAGAAAGCTTATTAACAAAAATAAAATAAAATGAAAGTTTTATAACAAAGAGAATTTTGAAAGTTTAAAGAAAAAAAAAAGAAAAGAAAAGTTTATAAAGAAAAACATACTAAAATAAAAATGGTAGAAAATATTACTAAGCTATTGAAAAAGAAAAAAAAATCTAATTATTTACATTTTTATGCATTTTTATGATTTTTGGGTTTTAATAAAATGAAAAAGAAAGAAAAACATTATACAAGAAAAATTAGTCTTAACAAAAGAAGGTTTTAAAGAAGTTATTAATTAAAGAAGTTCTAACTTATTCACATTTTATATTTGTAAAGAAAATAAAAGGAAAATAAAATAAAATACAAGAAATGAAATAAACAAAAGAATTTTAATTTTATTAAAAGAGAAAATTATAATATTGTTTAAAGATGGAAGTTAGCTTATAAAGCTAGAAAAAGAAATCGAAAATAGAACTTTAAAAAAAAATAAATACTAACATTAAGATAAAAGAAATGCTAAATGGAACTTTATTAAGACTAATAAAAAGATAAAAGACTAGAAAAAAAAATTGCACTATTATTGAGTGAAAGGAAAAAGAAATAGAAAGGTCAATGCTAGAAAAAGACATTAAACTAATTAAAAGAAAAGAAAGAAAAGTAAATACTAATACAAGAACATTAACCTAATACTTACAAGAAAGAAAATGGTAATGAAACGAAATGCTAGCAAAAGAAATTACACTAACTAAGAGAAAAGAAAAGAAAATGGTGCTAGGACATTAATATATATATATATATATAAGAAAGAAAAGATATGAAGTATAATTAAATAGGTGTAATATTGGCAATTACTACTATTTTCATGTAAGTACTTGGGATTATAACAATAACGATATTGTTGAGTCGTATTGTTTAAATTATGTTAGTACTAATTAATAATTGAATGAATTTAACACGAATAAACAAATAAACAAAACAAATAAGCTTAATAAGCTAAATATTGAATTCAAATATTAATAAAGCAACTATAAATAATATAAGAGTATAATTGAAAATGAAATGATCAAAATAATCCGGCCACTCCAAAGGGATAGAAAGTGGAGCAAAAAGGGCCGGATATCCAATTAAAGTACCTAGATTGCCGGAGGAATCCTCAAGTTGGGAATGTGCTTCGATGGGTTGATCCTCGGATAGTGATCAAGGCTTCAAAATGGGTGTCGGAGGCTCGGATCTCGGTAATTCGGCAGGGCTTCGGCGTCGTGGTTCGGGATTGCTCGGTATGTCGGCAGAGTCTCTCTCACTCAAAATTTGTACTGAAAACGTACGCTGGGGTACGGTATTTATAGAGTTTATCAGCCAATGAGATGCTGCCACGTTTAAGGGACACGTCA
>JAULJZ010114881.1:0-11413 GCA_032270985.1 Heliamphora pulchella
AAACCTCCGAGAGAAATATCTAACTAGAGTGTCGGAGTACCTTCCGGTCAAATCAGGTCGGAGGGCACTAACGGTGTTCTTAGTGTTGCAGGAGTTCGGCAGCAGAGTTAGGAGCTTTCAGTGAGTTCGGCGGCGAGGAGTTTGGCTCATATCCTGTTTGGAGTCATCAGTATTGGACTAATTTACTTAGTTCAGATTGTGCCGAACAACCCTCCAGTTTGTACAGCGCACAATTACTATAAATTGTTTTTTCTATGGTGAGAGTGTTTGGCAGTGTTGAAACTTATAACTTATAAATTGAAGCGAACAAAAATAAAAATATTTTACTAAAGATGAAATAAACAATATAAAATTTAATTTATTGACTTAGTTTGATTTTTTTTGTTTTTTTTATTTTTGAGTTTTTTTATATTTTAATAAAAAAATTTACTTTTGGCATTATCTCTATGAAAGAAGTTTAAAGATATAATAGTTACTAAAAAATATATTTATTAAAAACAAAAATAAACAAAATAATATTGCAATTATCTCAAATGGGGCAACGTCTGCAGGCAAAATTTGACGTGGATCAAGAATAAATTTTGATACATTGAAAAGTGAAAGCTAACTTTTAAGTAGCCAACTCTTACGATTGTTTGATTATTTGGAGATAAATTAATAAATATAAAATATTATTAAATATATAAGTGGATATAAAATACGAATAATATAACTTTAAATATATATTATTAGAAATTATTATATATTTTGTTTGTTTAGTAGTAGATATGAGTAAATAATGTATATAAATTTATAAGTATATATAAATATGAATTTTTTTATTTACGTTGAATGACATATTATATTTTTAAAGATTAGTCTCACAAATTTGTAACAGTTGGGCTTTAACCCTATTTTTTTATCGAAAAAAAAAAAAGAAAAGCATTAGAATGGATATAGAATACCCCATACCCCTAAGCCTCGGATATAACACTACTTGTCATTTTATATCCATACTATTTTACCTTATCAAACACCTTATATATAAGATCATAGATTATGATCTCTATTTTCATCAACTAAATCCTCCAAACAAACAAACCCTTAGAGAAAGCTAGCTGATCAAGCTTTGGATTTACTATAACTATTAATTTTGAAGTCTCAAAATTAGTTCAGGTAGATGCAAATTAGCCCAAAAACCCAAATATTAAAAAAGAAAAAAAAAAGAAAAAGAAGAACTTTTAAGGGTGCACAAATTTTTCCATTTATTTGAATAACAGTCGGAAAGTACAAAAGGCCTATATAGGCCTAAGACAAAACAACATCGATATGCATAGTAAAAGAAGTTGACGACATTACAACGGAACGTTTCCGATCCACGTAGCTTTAAGCAAAAACTCTAAACCAAACACACTCTAGCTGCAAACAACATAAATTATTTATTTCATGGGGCTGATTATTGCTGGTAATGTCTGTCGGGAACAGTTTGTCTTTAACTTGCAGACTGAGTCAAACACGGTTTCAGCGGTATTGACTCGCTAGCTGCCCCTCCTTCACAATGTAGTTCTGTGCGGGAAACTCTTCTCCCTTGAAGTACCTCTCCAACATGTCCTTAACTCCTGCCGCATATCGTAACTGCACCAGTTTCCAGATTATTATTGACTTACCAAAATGAAACAGAAAAGGGAAAAAAAGAAAAAGAAAAAGATTTGAGGTGTAATCTGCATTGTCTTTCTTGTGTTTTGTTTGAAATTGTCACAAATTCATGGCCGTAGTCCTAATTTTGAGTGAAATCCCGTTAATTTTATGTTTTGTTTCTAATTGCGTATTCAATTTGGCTACAGACAACGTATATTACACTGTATAAATTACCATATACTTACATGCGTAGTCATCTTTGCACAGTATAACTACGAATAGTATATATTATCTCACATACTCACAAATGTAGTGAGCTCTGTCTCAAGTGAAAAGTAGAGCTCATGACACTTTTGACTATATGGTAGTTTGGGAGTGTTTGGCAAAGTTTTCTGTTACAGATTTTAACTTTTTACTACTTATTTTAGTTATAAATTACAATCTATTTTAAACATTCATAATTTCTGTTACAAATTACAATTACTTTTTCTTTTATTTCAGTTACAAGTTACAATTTTTACCAAGTTTTCACAATTTCTATTACAAGTTATAATCTATAAATTATTAGTTTCAGTAATACCAAACACCACTTTTATAAGTTAGAATATGCATCGTCTCTTGGGCAAGAGTGGGCCATCAGTTAGCCTAGGCAATCTCCTATGGCTTTCAACTTCAATAATGCCTCAAATTTTTAAGATTATTTATGATATATATAATTATATATCTATTTATAAAAAAAAGCTTTTCCTATTATACATGAACTTTAAAAATCATTTTTATTAAGCCCACTAATAAAATAGTCTGGTTCAAATTAAAATTAATACAATCTTGCTTTAAATCGACCATATCCCCAAAAAAACCAAGTAGATTTGTACTGTTATTAAGTAAAAATATAAAATAAACTTAATTATGAAATTTTAATTAATAACTTTGCATGTCTAAAAGTAAGGGAAAAAAAGAGAGAATATATCAAAGAAATTACAGTAAGTTTTTTTAATTAATTTCAAATCTCGCCTAAGACAGCCGAAATAATCGAGCTGCCCTTGCTTTAGAGCTTTGGTTACGTATTTTCTTTTTTTAATTTTCTATCAATAGAGGCAGGGTCGGAATAAATATCGATACCTGTGCATCAATAGTAGTGCCAGAAATGTGAGGAGTCATGGCTTGGTGGGGCATGTATCGCCATGGATGGTCCTTTGGAGCTGGCTGTGGGAACCAAACATCCCCACTGTAACCTAAACATAGGAAAATCAAAATAAAAACACAAATAGTCAAAAGGATGGCATTGACACAGAGTAGATCATGCCCATGTTTCATCAATCATAGAAAACTTGCCCAATTTATCTATCAAAATTAATGGTTCAGATTCATTTTGAATTCGGATATAATTCTTGACAAGTTTTTTGAGAATATGACATTTTAAAGCATGAATATCAAGAATAATTGTAATTAGCTTAGCCAAATTAATGCTAATTTGTTTAGAAAGGGAATGTTTAGAGGACACATTCATTATTCATACCAAGAAACTCAAAAAGAATTCAGTAGTTACCTCCAATTTGTCCACTGTTACAAGCATCAACCACTGCATTTGTGTCCATGAGTGCCCCTCTTGAATTGTTAACAATTAGAACTCCCTTCTTCAGCTTAGCAATCCTAGCCTTGTCAAACATCCCTCTGAATCACATGAGTAGAAATCTGGTCAGTTTTGACCTCATTACTAAACAATTATTGCCTGGCAATACCAGGGCTTGTTTATTTATTTCGGATATAATTTGATAAGATAGGAAAGATTAGTAATACTAAGGGTCGATGTATATGTTTTCGTTATATACCAAGTAATTATGAATAAAATTATTTATACAATGAAAAATTTGGTTCATATTTGGCTAAAGTAGAATAAAGAATAGAATAAGAGTTGTAGTGTTATTTCTAACCGTTAAATAAGGAGGGAAGATAATTCGGATCCTGGTACTAATAATACCAAGGGAGAATAGTTTTATTAATATTATAAATGAGAGATTAGCAATTTTTTATTCATCGAATTATTAGTTCGAACCTCACAATACAAACGTGAAACTTATAATACAAAAAAAAAAATAGTAGGCCAGTATTACCTATTAGTACAATTCCCCTTATTTCAATCTCTCAAAACAAATAGGGGCTAAAATTGTGACAGTGAACATGGCATGGCTTGATTTAGTTTGTCCATGTGAACTTGTTGTACATAATTCAAGATTTTGGCTCCATCAACTAGATGAACCCAAATTTATTAGGCATCAAAACTAGTTGGCTGATGGAAAGTGATTGAGAATTCTTTCAAAGGTACTCTGCTAATTATTTCAGTTTTGAAAGTAACTAATTTTTCAAAAAACAAAAAGTAAAAATGAGTTAAATAATTGCTAACCAAACGGGCCTTTATGTACTCAAAAAAGTTGTTGAAAATTTTACTCTGAATTTGATTTGATGAATGGTTCAAATTTAATTAGGTGTTGTCTGAACAATATTTTAAGTTAAATTTAAAAATTTTAAAAATTCATAATTTTTTTAAATTTATTGTATTAATGATTTTGAAATGACGCTAAGAAGATAAGATAACTCGTTGGCATAAATGTAGGCAGGGAGTGGCTGCTGTGCCTTTTTATTCTCATTGCAAGGTGATAAAGTGGGACCCATTACTGTCCAGTACTATGCTGCCACGTCAGTCCATTTTAAGCCGATCCAAATATCATTGCTCCATGAAGATCATGAACGCTTACATGGAAAGTGCTCCCATTGCCACTTTTGTTTTCATGATAGAATTGAGAGGAAATTGATAATTTTGAAGACTTGAAACATCATGATTATTGGATTAATCATTTCTACTTTAGTCAATTTACAGGTTAGTTGTTTTTTAAAATTAAGCATGTGTTTGAATTATTTTTTTTTAGTAATTTTTAGATTTTATAATTTTTTTGTAAAAATATTAGTGTTAAATCATGTAAAAAAAAAAAAAAACTTAATAAGCTAAATTAATTGACTTTTTGTGACTTTTAAGTTAAAAAATTTCAAAAATAAATTAGTCCAAACACTGGCTAAATACTTATTAGGTCATGTGTAATTTATTTAGTTCAAAAAATTACAATGTTTGGAATATGTATGAATTTTTTTTTAAAAAGTGATGTAAAAAACTAATTGACTTATTTAAAAAATTAAATGGTATAACTTAAAAATTAATTTTTTTTAAAAAAAATATCAATTTTTTTAAAAGAACAAATAGGGGCTAAGCTAAAACAAGGGAAGATTGCTTACTTGGTTTTTTCGGTAAGAGGTAAATTGGTGACAATTACGTCACATTTTGGAAGCATGGCGTCAAGATCCTCCTCAAATTTCGCACCCGTTTCTTTCTCCAGCTCCGGGCTTATCTTGATCCGATCGTGGTAGAGAAGATTACAGTTAAAAGGCTTCAATCTCTGGAGTAAAAGCTTTCCAATCCGGCCGGCGCCGACAGTTCCGACGGTCTTTCCTTCGAGATCATAAGCTCTGTAAGCAATAGCAGCGACGTTCCATTCGCCGTTAACAACCTGGCGATAACCAGACACGAAATTCCGAACCAGAATGAGAATTCTCATGAGCTGATCTTCCGCGACGGACACCACATTGCTTCCGGTGACCTCCGCGACTGTTAAACCGGCCGCCGCCGCCGCCTTCAGATCCACGTGATCGGAGCCAATTCCGGCTGTGACCACCAGTTCGAGATTTTTGGCCCTCTTGATTCTTTCTGCTGTAACGTATGCCGGATGGAAGGGCGTTGGTATGAGGATATTCACATCAGGTATATGTTTCTCCAGTTCTGCAGTCAGAATGATAATTAGTGTTATCCTTGATAAATGTCAATCCTAGCATTGGTTAATCCATTTTAGCACATGTTTGGGGTATCTAAAAAGTTAGATTTTTTTTAATAAAAACAAAGCTTTTTAACTATATAATAATTGGTATTTTTATAAAGTGTATTAACTCTTTATTCAATTTTTTTTTTAAGAAAAAAAAACTATACACATTTCAAACGATTTAAATTTTTTTAATAAAATAATTATAATACATTTAACTAAAAAATTAACTCCACTTTTAAAAGGCCAAAAATGTCTTGTTATTATTACAAATACTATAATTTAAAAATAAAACGTAATAACATATTATATATTTCAACAATAATTTTTTTAAAAAAAATCTATCTTAAACATGTAATTCCAAACATTCTTGTTTTTAATTTAATTCTTTTAAAGAAATATTAAAAATCTTAAAAATTAAACTTTTTAAATACCTTAAGCAGGGACTTAATTATTTATTTATTTTTTCTTCTTTTCTTCTTCTTTTACTATGATAAGTAATAAGACAATTTCGATTTCAAGCTCGGTTTGTTTTGACCATGAAAATCATTCTGTAGAAAATATTTTATGTTTCGGCTTTGACTTTGAAAACGATACCGTGCGGGTAGCCATGGTAGTATTAGCTTGTGATTGAATTTTTTTTTTTTTAAAGTTTTTTTGAATTTTTTTATTTTTTATTTTTTATTTTTGTAAAAAAATAGATGTAAAAAAGTTGAAAAAAGCCAACAAAAACCAAACAAATGAGCATTTTAAGAGACTTTTAAGCAAAAAATTATCCTAAAAAAATTAGGCCAAACACATACTTAGAATTATTAGTTGTGGAATTAATGCCAATTGTGGTGGCAGTAACCCTTTATCCCCGATTCCTTAATACTCAGACCCCAAAATCTCGACCCCAACCCTTGGCGCCTGAACCTTAACACTGGACCCCAACCCCAACTCCAACCCTCGCACCTTAGACTTTGGACCTTGGATCACAAAGTCCGTGCCCCCAACACTAAGCCCTTGGGCCGCAAGCTCCTGACCCTTAATCCCTAAACCCTAAATTCCCACTGCTAGTGCTTGGGCCCCCAATCTCGAACGCTCAACCTCCTCCCCTCCACCATGGACCCCTAAACTCTGGACACCCGATCTCCAAACTCCCGACCCTTACTCTTAGCCTCCAGACCCTTGATTCCAAACCTTCGAACCTTAAATCCTGACCTCTAGGCTCGGAACCCCAAATCCTGGGCCCCCGACCCTAATCCCAGGATTCCAGGATCCCAGGTCCTTAGACTCATGACTCCTGGACCTTTAAATCATAAACGCTGACTCCCACCTCGGTTCCCTAACCCCCAGACCTCATGCTCTTGACACCGCCACCACCTCCATTGCTACTATTAGCACCACCACCGTAAAATGACTCAAACCCATTTTTTGTAAATTAATTTTGATCTTATAAAGTAAAATATTTTTTTGAAAATTTATTTTATGTTGATTTTATCAAATCAAATATTAAAAATAGGTAAATTATTTTATCATAAAATATTTTATGTCAAAATAAACAGAGCTTTAAAGTTATTTTTTTATACTTTGAATTAGATAAGTTTGTTTGATTAAAAAATAATTTTAAACAATTATACAAAAATAATAATAATAAATTGACAATTGACGTTGATGGGAGCATAAGAGCATCAGTAGCAGATTGGCAAAACGGGACTCCTAGGCCCGTTTGGTAAGATTTATAATTTTTTATTTTTTGTTTACAAAAATTAAAAAATATGTTTTTATTTATATTTATAAAAACATGTTTGGTAACATAAATATTTAAAAAGTAATAGTTGGAGGTTACGGATGAATCTAATCAAAATTTATTTACAGATTAAGTAAAAACACATTTTTTTTTTTATTTTTTAAAATTTTGTAAATTTTAAAAACTATTTATAATTTTTTAAAATTAAAATTAATTACCAAACATATCTTTATTTATAATTTACAAAACATTTAAAAATAAAAATAAAAAATAAAAAATATAAACGTTACAAAACCACACTTCGACGAGTTGATCATTCCAAAGGCAATGCTTCAGCAGAATCAATAGGCGCTCGCCTCTTTAGTTTCATGTACAGTAACTGGCCACTTTTGGCTAGTTACTGTTCACTCGTCAGCTACAAATGTTCTTTATCTCACGAATCGGTTTTCACGCTACTTCTTCTTTTGTTCAGTGTGTGCTGCGCACCCCTTCTCTACCTGGCTTCTTTTGTGTTACGCTCTCTTGCTTAAAGAATTGTTGGATCACTTTATTCTATCAGGTATAAACTCTATTTTTCCCCAACTGTGTTTGATTTTGATTTCAAAAGATAGTGGAATAATTTTCATCAAAACAAACAACGGGTTCTTGATCAGAATGTGGTTTACCTTAACAAAAATCTGTTAGATGACTATTATCTGTGCGTGAAGATCTTTTCATAGACAGAACCCAAACCCTTTTTGTGTCGCGACGGAGAATTGGAAGGTAAGGGTTTGGTTTCTTTCCGTATCCAAGCAGCGACGAAAGAGGGTTGATGAATGAAATTGATTTTAGAATTTGCTTTTTCGTTTTTACTTCTTGATTACAACATGTTTGATAAAATTCCTGAATAAAATGTATATTTTTTCACAAGCTGAATTCTCTTCTATAATAATAATAATAATAATAATAATAATAATAATAATAAATAAAAATTAATAATAAATAATAATATTATTTTTTAAAAAATAACTAAATATCATTATTTATTAAATTATAAGTTAATTTATAAAAATAAACATATAATAAATCATTGTTTAAAAAAAATATATTTTAACGTGATTGGCTAATTTAGCTTAGTATTGCTAAAATGCTAAATTAAAAATAGTTAATTGAATTAAATTTTTAATATTTTAATTAACTAATTTAACCAGTCATTGATGTGAAAGCTGTAAGGCTGTAAGGCTGTAAGGGCCCCTTCTCCATAGGAAAGGAGATCTCACCATTAAGATTCTTTACCCATTGAATGATTATTGTTGATAATGATAAAGTGCCACTCCCACATCCTCTTTGGGATGTTTCTGGCCACTTTGGTTTATTTTCCTTTTCTCGATCTTTTTTATTTTTAATTATTTTTTAGTTACAATTGATGAGAAAAAATAAAATACTAAATTTTAGTTCTTGCTTCTAAACTTATTTTAGTTTTTTAGAAATTTTAATTATTTTTAAAAATAATTCATTATGCATGATTCGAAAGCTTTAAAACGAATATAAAAGATATCAAAATTTTAAAAAAATGTATCAAAAATATACTTCCATAAAAAAATTCCAATCTTTAAATGAGGATCCTCAACGGTATAATTATTGTGCATGTATGATCTAAACAACTTTGCCTTCAATTGGAGCATTCCCAGCAACAGTAATGGCTGTTTTGAGTAATTTCTCGAGTATGGTAATTTTTTTTTTTGGATGTACTTACCACAATTTGGTCCATCTTTGTCATCAGTGACGATGTATTCGTGGCCTAGTGACTCCAACCAATCACGTATGCCCAGCGCTCCTTCCACACACCCCACAAAATTAGGATTCAATGCAGCGTATTCATTCCCTTTGTAGAATACTCCAACTATCTTTTTCTTTCCTGTAGATGCCTGTTTGCAATAATAGAAGAAAGAGAAACAATGTTTAGTATATATAAACAATAAAGTTAATTGTCTCTTTTAACAGTTTAAGTTTTTTTTTTTTTTTTTTGTGTTTCTGATTAACAATTTAACATAGTATTAGAGTAAGTAATAAATCTTGTATTCAAATTTTACCGACTGTTAAGGAATTCAAAACTAGTTGCACATGTTTAGCGATTTATATAGGGGAATTAAAAAAAAAATTGGTCATTTGTTTTGAAGCTTGAGTAAGTTTTTTGAATTGCTTACATGGAGACTTCTGGTTAGAAGGAGGGAGCTGGAATTTCCAGAGGATGCAAAGGCACGAATTGCAGAGGAGGCCGCACGCTTCATCGCCATTTCTTTACTCTTGACTTTCTCAGTTGCTTTGCTTTGCTATCTGAGTCCGTACTACTCGAAGGCGAAAACCTTCCCACCTTTTATAGGCGAACGAGAACGAAAAATAATTGTGGCCAGCCAGGGTGTGAGGAGGCGCCCCCCCATACAGGGCCAGCCATCTCTCTCAAATTTACAAAAATATCTACTTTGTTTTCCCTATGTTTGGACTTTGGAGTATTGATATTGGATGTGTTTGGAAATGCTACTTTTAGGGGTTTATAGAAAATTGTAAATATTTGAAAAATATTATAGTTTATAATTGAAATTAAAAAAAAGCAAAAATTGTAACATAAATTATGAATATTTGAAAAAAAATTACAATTTATAACTTAAAATTAGTAGTAAAAGACGGATGGATATCTATGTTTGGAGTATACAATAATGGATACAACTTTTTGACATGGGGCTTTATTTGTTAAGAGGTTTAAAGTTTGGTTTTTAGTTTTTTGATTTAAAGGCAAAAAAATTTAAAACTCTTTTTAGCTTTTTCACTTTTTAAATTAAATAATTTTAAAAAATATAATAACTTCTATTATGCATATCTATTTTTTTTTATAAAAATTATAATTTTAAAATTTACTAGTCAAAACTTATCTAACAAAATTCTTATTGAATATAAAATTAGATAAAAATAAATTTATATAACAATTTTTTTTTCTAAGTTAAAGCTCTTTTGACTTAGGCTCCGATTGGTAACTAGCTTAAAAGCTAGCTAATTGGGTTCAAATTAAGTTGTTTATTAACTTAAATTTTAAGCTAATTTTTTTAAAATTAGTTGTTTAGGTAAAAAGTTAGTTTTTTTATTTTTTGTTCAAAGTGAACATATTTGTCTTTTTATATATTTAATATTAACAATTATATGTAGTTAGTAGTGGTAGTAAATAAGTTATGAATAATAGGTGTTATTGTATTTTAAAAGTGATGAGAATTTAAATAGAATATTCTAAAAATTTGTATTTTGATTTAATTTTTTAATTTTTTAGTCTTTTTACCAAATAGACAACCTTGGTTTTAATCAAAGTTTTAACCAAAAAATCAAAAAGCCAAAGTTATCAATTAGGACTTTATTGTCTTTTAGCTTTAATTTCATTTATTTGGTTTACTAAACGAATATTTTGTTTATTTAATTTAAAATTTACCAGTCAAAATATATTAAACAGGAGTTAAATAGTCCAAATTGGTAGATAATTTCAATAAAATAACTTATTGAAATACAAATATTTTTTAAAAGTGCAGGATACATAATATTACATCTCTTATTGTAGTATTACATATTATTTATCATCGGATATACTTTCATTCTTCAATCAAGGGTCAAAATTAATCTCTTTTTCTTATTCAATGTTATATTATATCTTAAATGTTGAGATTGACCTGAATTTGATTATGGTAGATTAAGACGAATATATTATATTTGGACCCATAGGCCTTGTTTGATTTGTTGGACATGGGGGATGGTATTGGATAAAAAAATATGTGGGCTCCACGTGCGAAGTCTTTTCTCTTCAAATTTTAATCTTATATTTATATTGCGAGATTAGGACTAATAATTAGGGATGACAACGGAGAGGGTTTGGGCCAGGGGTGTGTTCCCCCACCTCACCTCGTTTATTAGCAGGGTAGGATCGAGAAAAAATAGTCGGAAAAATGACGAGGACAGGGCGGGGGCGTAACGAGAAATACATTTTTCACTTTAAAAGAAATTAATACTAACAATAATGACATGATAAAATATTAAAATAATAATATTGATCAATGACTATAATTAAAAACAAAAAAAAAAGAAATACAAGTAAAAAAAATATATATAATATTTTTGTATTTTAGTTCTATTATATTATTAAAAAATAAAATTTATATACATATTTATATATTAAATATAT